>OZ007524.1:2706449-3006920 GCA_963931895.1 Eupithecia pulchellata | reverse complement strand
GCTATGGCTAGCAGGAGCATATAAGCACTTAGAATGTCGATTCTGCTAAACTATCGATACCATTGTCATACTAGAGCAAATGGTTAACAGAATTGGATCCAGACTTTAAAAACATCAAATTATAAATCATGGTATTTACATAACTACATGGCCTCGCAGTACCTACATGAATCCATTTTCAGATACCGGTGGCGTTGCCGACTTCATTTTGTAGACTCCATTACTACACATCATATTTCAGTAACTTTATTTCTTAAGGCTTACAAAATAATTTTATTGATTTTCTCTTCACTGAAATTTTTTTGCCCACTTGTGGAAAAAGTGGAGAAGAAACCACTACTTCATTTATGTATCACTTATGTGTATAATACATGTTTGTTTTGCCTATCTAAATCTATGTTTAATGTGATTTAATTACATTTCAATACACTTCAGGTTTACTCATGTGAAAACGAAATATCCTCTTAGGTACGTACATAAGGCAGAAGCATATTCGATCTCGATCAGACATTTAAAATGCGCTCGAATAAAACTTTCAATTCCACTGTAACGTTGTTTCCAATGGAATCTTGCGGTAGACGTGACTGGAATTACAAAATCTCTCTTTTAAACCGTCACTTCGCAGATTCAACGCTCGGATGAAGATAAAGAATAATTTTAGATTGATTTTTAAGAACTTCGCACTCATATCCTTTGCTATCGCTAGACTGTGGCAGTATTATATGAGTGCGTATAGTTCTTAAAAATCCACTATCCAAAAATTGATTAGAGTAAATGGATTAGTAACAGAAAGAATTACTTTCGCTTTTATAATGTCTGTATGGATATGATATGGCATATACTGGCATGTACTGTACAGTAGTTATTCATGGATAACCCCTGAGGTTCTTGGCAATTCGGCCACACAGGAAAAAAGAAAAAAAGACCTACATATGTGCAGCAGTCTGAAAGATTCTAAAAGAAACTGACGCTTGAATAAATCTGCTTATTTTTTACGAAAAACTTGATCGCGCTTGATCGGCTACAAAAAAGAAAAAGGCATTTAAAATGATAATCGAGAGTAGTTGAGAAGTTAACAGTTCGCGTCGGTGAACCGGTGCAGTGTTGAAATGGGAGCAATAAGTCCGGATCGTTCCTGTAATCTTACTCCAACCACTTTCCAACCTATAAAATTATTCCCCCGGTACTCCGCTAGTGCAACCTACATTGTGTACAGTGCGCGTCAGGATTATTAGACTACTTCTAATTAATAAATAATAATAATAAATAAATAATGCCGGACAATCCACCCAGCATCATCTAGCCCCAAGCTAAGCAGAGCTTGTATTATGGGTACTAAATGACTGATACACAGACTGATACATATATAGATATTTTATTATACATAGAAAACGACCAGAACTCCCTGAACAAATATCTGCAGATCGTACATATATTTGTCCCGAGGCGGGAATCGAACCCGCAACCTCCTGCTTCGCAGGCGGACCTTCGCTCACCGCACCACAGTCACTGTGTAAAAAGTTACAAGGGAATTAATGACGACCACTGTGGTCGTCATTAATTCCCTTGTAACTTTTTTTCACATTCAATAATTTATCACGCCGCCGCCGCTCAGGATCGATCCACCCACCCATAATACTCTAAGTCTGAAATTTCCAACAATAACAACTATTGTGTCCCACATACATTGTTTTTTTTTTTCGAATGGACTTTAATGCTGTTGACCGCAGATGGCCATGACAGCGTTACCGGACTTTAACCCCACAAACATTGAGATAGGGGGGGGGGGGGTGTACTTATATCTGACGCGTACTGTACCTACTACCTACCCTACTTGTTGGAATACCTATAACAATGAGCGAAAATGAGGACAAGAATTCTCTATCTGAGGTTCACATCCAAATAATGGATTTTTTGCATTTCGTGAAGACTCATATAAGCTTACTATACGAATAATGTTTTGCTTAGAAGTGTGGAAGAACTACAGATGGTAAATCTTTACTAATATAAAAGGAAAAAAAATATAGTTTGTTTGAATTGAATACCCATTACCATTAGAATCTAGGCTCCGAAACTACTGGACCGGTCAAAAAAATCCTTCACCATTAGAATCCTACATTATCCCTGAAGAATATAGGCTGTAGATATTTTTTTGTGAAGAGCTAGAATTCTGTATAAAAACTTTTGAATAATATAACCCAAGGGTGTATATGTGTGTTTACAAATATATAATTTTCCAAATTTTTGACACAAAAACCGCATGTATGTAGGCCGTTACTTCACAATACAGATACTACAGCACTTGAGCGAAGCCGCGCGCGAGAGACGATAACGTTATGAGCCTCAAGAATCACAAGGGAAGTGGAGAAACTTGGCTACTACTTGACTACCTACTAATATACAGTCTGTAGATAAATGTCACCGCTGGAACGTAGAATCAACCCGTAAGTAAAACGGCTAGGCCGTTTACAAAACGGTGTCATCCACCCCCTCCTTATTTGGTCATATCCAAGAAATAGGCACTTCAAATAAAAAACTCATATGTTTCCTTCTTTCGCGGTGCCACAAATTGGATGTTGTATTTTGCGTTGCGAGAAACGGGGGTTCCGTTTGTCGCCGGCTCACCTTTTGTTTTAGGTAGAACTTTTTGAGTTCGTGATATATATTGAAACAACTTGTTTCTTCGTAATTTTAATCAATAATCATTTATTTTGTGAAACAAACAATGATATCAGATCATATCATTTTACAAATTGCGGGCTGGTAAAATATAAACAGTAATGAGTAAGATTAGTCTAAGTAATAAATTAGTTACTTACTAAATATTAGTTTACAAAGTTCATAGATACAACTAAAAAATACTAATTCAAATTGTAAATAGCGCTTTTTCTTTTTTATTAGCTGTCGTAAAAGACATTAAGTTGTAAAATAAAAATACACTAATATAAATTAGTTGGAAGAATTATACACTAATAGGAAGAGGGCTTGGTCATCATCATCAAGAGCCCACGTTAGTCCACTGCTGCTGTATAGGCCTAAATGAACGCCATATCACCCTGTCGTCAGGTTATCGCATCCAGCATCTGCAGTTTTGAGTCAAATGACTTGCTCATTTGCCCCAAAAACTAAATTAACTGATTATTTTCCTTGCTAAACTACTTTCAGAGAATTTACTTAACTATTATGAACTCTCAGTGGAAATTTGTGCTCTTTTGTGTAAGAGCGACTACTGACTAAGGGCACCACTTCAAGTGTAATCACGAAGTTTGCTATGCACTTCTGAGATTTCTCTTCTGAGCATATCATTGTGCTAGTAAGCGCTTGAACAAGTAAGATTTATGTGGAATATATCTTAAATGTATAGTATTTTTCTGAGATGATAAATGAACAGATTTATAGAGCTAAGTTAGTATGTAAGTAAATTTCAAGGATACCTTTGTAATCTGCCCTGCTTAGTTTTAGAGGGCTTATGATAATTAATAGTATGGTAATAGTTTATGAATGCTTTGTCAGCCTGTAAGTGGTTAGGACATTTAGCTATACATATTTATGTATCTAAATGCCTGTTTAAAACTAAATTGAAGCACTGGCTCTTTGAAAATAGTTTTAATAGTATAAGAGACTTTTTGAATTTTAAGAACTGATTAATTGACTTAGGTGTTCTTTGTTTATTTGCGAACTTTGTTTATATTTTAGACCTCTGTTAATATTATTTTTTGATATTTTTTTGTGAATTTTACTGACACTGAGTAATTATTAAAATCGTGTAAACTATAAAATTTTACACACTTAGTACTTAGGTAGATTGTAATTTGGACTAATTTAATATTAAGAACTAATCATCATCATCATCATCATCACCAGCCTATAATAGTCCACTGCTGGACATAGGTCTCCCCTAATGAGCACAATAATGTATATATGTATTAAGAACTAATACATATATACATTCTGGCAAATAAATGATTAATTAACTCCTTGTAAGTTTTGGTGTACCCACCTACTAGCTATAGGCTAACCTAATTCTAAAATAAAATATAAGCTATAGCTTCTAATGATTACTTGCAAGGAACTGAAGTGATAATCATGTGCACTCCAAATTTCAAGGAAAAAGGAAGGTATTAAAGCGTATTTTTGCTTGACTAACGAAAAAATTTCAAAAGGGTTACTAAGTCAGCATTTTTTCACGTTTTCCGTCATTGGTCGGTAATAAACGCTATCTATGTGAATAGAATGTGAATAAAACATGTGAAAATTAAATGAATTATAAACATAGGTAATTAATAATAATAATAAAAATATTCCACACCATTCCCGTAGCCGAGAAAAAATCAACTCGAACCAACAGCAACAGCAATTTGGCGGGAATTGCTTCGCAAAACTGACCAGGTGCGTGTGAGTGAAATGATTCTAATAAATTTGGGCAAACTTACTCCGACAACAGGTGTAGGCTGTTCTGAAACCTTCCTTCTATAAACCTGCTCTAGTACGGTTAATAAGTAAACAGCCGGAAAGCTATGCTTACTTGTTTACCAACTGTACCTACGTATTTTGTAGCCGAACTACGAAATCTAGTTACTACGAAAACATCTCTAGCTGCTAGTCGCGTTCAATCTCCTAGGCAATTGTGAACTGACCCTCCTTAGGTTGGCCCTTATAAAATCTGTCCATTTGTTTATGCAACAGAGTACCCGTTAAGAATCTTAAGTTAATTCAGGTCTCAAGTTTGTTCAGGTGCTTTTGTTGATATAATGATGGAAAAACACTGCTTTGCATCTTATAATATACATAGTTGGGGCAGTTTTTAAAGCTAGGGGAGTTAAAATAACAAAATATCTACACAAAATACTAAAAAAATATCACAGAAAGGATACGTAAAATTACAAACTTCAATAAACTTGCTGAACTTAAAATGTTTGAACCGTAGTAGAGACCGAACAAGATAGCGCGGGATCCGATCTGCTCAATATATGTTTGGGGCTAGATGATGCTCTGTGGAATGTCCAGCGTTATTTATTTATTTATTAAGGTAGGTCGACCTACTTACAAATAGAGGATAAGCAAACCGTAAATATGCCGCTTTGTATCAAAATAAATAATGCCGGACAATCCACACAGTATCATCTAGCCCCAAGCTAAGCAGAGCTTGTATTATAGGTACTAGATGACTGATATACATCATCATCATCATCACCAGCCTATAACAGTCCACTGCTGGACATAGGCCTCCCCTAATGAGCGCCGAAGATGGCACTATCATTTGGGGGTTAATGCCCATAATCCCCACGCTGGGCATGCGGGTTGGGGATCGCAGTTCGGTGGAGTTGTTCTGCAGAGGGCGCCGCCCTCCGGTGTGTTTCCCTTAGTCGCCTCTTACGACACCCACGGGAAGAGATGGGGTGGTGAAATTCTATGCCGGCACCACACGGCATGATATACATAATACAATATTATTACAAATACAGATATTTTTTATTATACATAGAAAACGACCAGAAAACCCTGAACAAATATTTGCAGATTGTACAAATATTTGTCCCAAAAATTAAGAGATAAAATAAAAATATGATTATTTCTATACCACCAGTACATACTATTATATAAATCTAGGTCTAGGTTTCTCATTAGTTCATCTTATATAACTTAGGAAAGATAATAAATAAACCGGTTTTCTATGTGATTGACATGGCTTTAGGCAGGAATGATTTACATTCCCCTGCCGTAAATCAAGCACAGAGCCAGCTTATCCGAAATTTCATTTAACTGTGACAATAAATCATATTGGTACATCTACGTCGCAATTATCTTTTTCGTTGTACAGGACATTTTTTTGTTATAAATGACGCAAAGAAAATTTTCAGAGTTTGTTAAAAAGGTTTTTTTGAATACAAATTGAGATTCATGCAGTCACACGAACCCAAGAAAAAAGTGAAAAAAGTGAACCGTGTATTGAATTTTGCTCTAAACAATTTTGTTTTAAATATTCGTTTCTTAACTTATATTTGACGCCTTGATATCGGTACAGCGAGCTACTTCTATGGGGGTTATAACACATTTCCTCCTGGACAAGTCCCCCTTAAAGGGAAAACCAGATTAATATATTTAAACAGTCCAGAATTCCCCATCACTGTTTTTTCCTCTTGAGAAACGTAGTATGAATCCAATGGATTATCGCAATGGAAGACCTCCCCTTTGGGCTCTGGTATCAAGTATTGCAGTAGGTATAAGTACTATGGAACCTAGATTGGTCTGACCTTACACATTGTACTTTGAACAGTTCCCTTGATCGGCTCTTACGATATCCACTTACTGATTTGGAGGAGACAACTTTTAAACACATGGTTTGAGGTCAGAACTCTTCAAACAATTAGTTTCTCTATCGTCACATCCAATTTAACCTCAACATTTGACCCCAGTGTATTGCCATTGTGCCGTAGCCTGCCACTATAGGTAGAGCTTTATGCCGTTCACTGAAATAGCTGATGATATCATTATAATTGAATTGCTTCTATTCAGAAATTCCATATTTGTAATTGACACTGTATTCTCCCTACTCTTGGCTCGAAGGTAGATAAAGAGAAACCTAAGTGAAATAATGATAAATCGTTTTGTATTGGTGCTAACACTCGCTTTATAAATAACTAGCGGCCCGCCCCGGCTTCGCACGGGTATTAAACAAAAATTTCAGAAATTATACACACTGACACGATGTGTTTCACAGTTTTCATACGGATCCCTTACTTTTTGTAACAGCATTGGGATTTTTGACATTGACTCGACATTCCAAAACTGACACTGGCCGTAGAGAAAAAGCAAGCACCGTGCGCTATACAACCTCTTTTTCTATTCTGACGCGCCATAATAGAAAAAGAGGTTGAATATACAGCCCACGGTTCAATTATTGAATTTTTCATGCGGATCCCTAACTTTTTTGAAAATATTATATAGCCTATGTTCATCACGGAAAATTAAGGATTCTAATGGTGAAAGGATTTTTTAACTCGGTCCAGTAGTTTCGGAGCCTATTCAATTCAAACAAACAAACAAACAAACAAACAAACATACAAACAAACAAACAATCAAATCTTTCCTCTTTATAATATTAGTATAGACATTGCGTTAATTGCTTTTGGTTGCAGAAGATAATAAGTCTCAAAACAAAGCATAAATTACCTGTAAATTATAATACAGCTCATACTTTCTCACCAGAATCACCACCGTGCATGTAAAAGTAAGTAAATACTATTATTAGGTAGGTATTTAAGGCATATAATAGATAATATATGTAGATAAATATAAGTGTGTTACCCCAGGTTATTAAAACGCAACTCAGATTTACTCAAGTTGGTTTATTCCTTGGCAGTTTTCAATGAAAATGTGTCAAAATGCGTCACATGAGACGTGCTGAAATCAGAATTGCGATTGAGTATTTAGGGAGGTCCTACTTCCTAGTTATAGTTACTCTGCAGATTTTCGTGATAGCATTTTTCAGTATTTGGCAATTATCCAATACTGCGCTAGTTCTTAGTAAAACCCTTTCGGAGTGACGGCATTAGGTTCCACATTAATATCATTTGTTCTGGAAACACGATACAGGTAGGTACTTACATCATACACCGATCAAGAAAAATACTTACATTCAAACGATTGATAATAATTAAAACATGGCAGAGTTCCCTCGTAAGATATCAACCTCAGTGATTTGGAGAAGGTTAATGACATAAATATATATTGTGGTAAGCAGTTCAACAGATAGTGTAAAACAAACCAACAATCTATGTATACGCCAACATTATACAAAAGTTGCTGCTGCATTCGTAGAACATAGCAAGAGTTTCCGAATTTGTACCATAAGCTCAAGAAAGAGGGACATATCGCGGTGTATCACTCATTACCGGAGGCCTGTATCCTTGGACTATTATGGGATGTTGGCGACTACGAAGACTAATTAACCCAAGACTTTGATACACGCAATTATTTAAGCCGAGCGTCTCGGGCGATACAATAAATTCAATTAGGCTCAGGACTTTCTTCTCATAAAGGTACACGCCGTTCTGTCAAATATTACGTGTTATTTGTCCGTGGGTTTACGAGGGTGTGTACAAAATGAGCAGGTGTGGCGACGTGAACACGAAAGCAAACATTAGAGTTTATAGAGTGTATAAAGTATGTAGTTCTAGTGTGTAGAGTTCATAATGCATGGTACCAGCAAATAACTACAAGTCGTGTTGTTCTGTTAGTATTCCTTATCGTAATTTTTATCAATAAGCCGACAGTTGCCTACTTCTGTTCATCAGGCTATTTACAACCTGGATCTCTCAAGACTAGAGTGAATAGGTGTCATCTAGACGTTCGTGATACTGTTGAACGCAACTTCCCTTTTCACCGGGTTATGTTAGGGGGTCACATTGGCGGAGTAATCGGTGAACATGCATAAAAACTATATAACTATATAGAAATCAAAAAATCAAAATCATAGTCATAGCTGGACATAAAACCTCCTGTTTTAGAAGTCGGTTAAAAAGAAGACTTGGGTCTATTTACTAATCTATAATACTTCATTTTCTAACGTATTTCCGATGCAAAGACGCACTCGCCTTAGAAACCATTTGAAATTCAAATTGTTATCGACAAGTATTTCACCCGCTGTATAACCAAATTATCTAACTGTCGCAATACTAACCATAGCCACGGACGGGTTCACGAAGTTATTCTTGATTTGTCACTTGAGGTACTCTATTGCAAGTAAATAAAATTTAATTTTGTTTCCATTCCTCATTAGGCGCAGATTGAGCCAAGCCTTTGCCTACTGCCACTGTGTGTTAGCATCTTTATTGATTTCAAACACCAAACACCCTCTAGCTACGCTGTGCATTCAAAGACGCCCCTGTTTTGAATAATGCCGAAAGCACAACGACACTACGTATGTTGTCGGAACGACCCGAGGTACTAACCCGGAGAATGTTTGTTATAGGGATTGTCTTCAGTCAAATAACTTCTCGCAATATTTCTTTATTATTGAAATGATATATTATCTGACTATTACTGCTATCACACTGCTCGGCTTACTATAAAATATCAGATTATCTAGACGACAAAAAAGTTTGGGACGAGTTCTGCTCCAACTCTAAAACTAACAACTTAACAAGGTAAACGTTTCTTGTTCGCTTCTTTACATTACCTTAAAAAGATTGAAGTGAACAATTAATCAAAGTGATCACTTTATTTCCCATTTTATTTCTTATTTAACTTGTATTTTGTGACGTGTCCAAGAGTCCTGTAAGGTCTAAAGGAAATAAAGCACTTTGATTTTGATGTTGACTGCATCAGATATTTAATAAATAGCCAAATCGAACATCAAACATAGTTAACATGTAGGTACAAGTTTATTTTTCTTAGAACATATACTACTTTATAGTCACTAGCGGTCCGCCCCGGTTTTGCACGGGTATATTACTAAAATTTCAAAAAATACAAATTTTGACACACATACACATTGAATTACATTAATGAAGTTTTCTTAGAGATCACTCAATTATTATAAATATTTTATAGCCTATGTTCATCAGGAATAAAGAAGAATTCTAAGGCTGAAAGAATTATATTAAGCATAGATAATAATATTTTTTAATTAATTATTCACAAGCCTACGTTATTAATATTTGTTTATCCTTTCTGTAATCTGTGGTATAGATAATAACGATAAATAATCGTTGTGAATCCTTTAAAAAAAAAATTATTAAGCTCTTGGTTGCCTCAATATAATTTTCACTTATAATAAATAAATAAAATTATATATGTTATACGTTATTATCTTTAGGTATTAATAGCAAGGTAGACTCCATCTACGCAAGATGATTTATATTTTATTCATGTGTTAGGATTTCGCTAATAACTTACTTGGTAACGAATACTAACCAGCGGTACCTAATTCTGAATAAGTCTATTTGACATTCAGATAAGACACGTACTTGATTAGATTTTGGTATATTGAGGTACTAGCGACCCGCCCCGACTTCGCTCGGGTTCAATGCTGATACTAATGTATGCTATATACAGATCTTTTCTTGAATCGTGCTATCTATTAAAAAACGGGATAGTTTTAAAGATTAGGACATACATACGGACAGACAGGGAAGCGACCTTGTTTTATTCTATGTAGTGATAGTCATATTTAGGTGTACCTCTGTAGAAATAATAAGTTTCTACAATCTCCCAAGTCCTTCACCTAACAACAGATGATAAAAATATAGATAAGTATAAAAGTGTAGCACTTTATTTTGCGGAGAAAATCCTGTATTTCTCTCTCGGGTCCTCTTATACGATTTTCTTAACGTCAAGTGTAATCAGAGACTTTTTGTGGCACCTTAAGAGATGGCAAACAAGCTGAAAGATGCTGAAAGCTCACCTGAAGTAAGTAAAGTGGATTTCGTGTTCTTGGAACCTCAGATTATGTAGGTACAAAGACTTCACCTACCTATTTATAAAACGAAGTACGCCCAAAAGGTAAAAACATATTACTAAGAAAAGGAGCTTATTGCGAGAAGGTAATATCATGTGGGTATCTACTTGTTTCTGAGAGATAATTATCTGCTTGGAGCATAGTCTGGGATTAGGAGTGATCATGAAGTTGGCTAATAATCGGCAGATTAGATTGCTGTTAATATACTTAAAAAGGTTGTCTTGGGAAAATTCGGATTAGAAATTTCAATATTTCGAAAACCATTGCCCGGATGAGGTGGAAGAAGGGTGGAAGAGATGTCATTCGACGGCTTGAATACAGGCTTTACGAGCATAATTTAACAGTAGTCTAATGAACGAGGTGCGTCACAAAAGAAGCGTTTTTGGGAACAACAATTTGTGCTCCATAATTTTAGAAGATTCTGTACGTTCACTTCTCGACGAAACAAATTCATAAACCTTGTTATTATGTCACTGTTCATACATAGACAATGGAACCATTAACAACTCAAGAGACAAAACATTCAATTAAAGCGTTGCTTAATAGGTAAGCCTTGTACAAATCTACAGTCTACATTAGGGTTGCTCTGCATTATTTTCAGAAATTCCCTAACAGCGAACGTGATCGATAGTAATTATTAGCGTCGCATCATACAAATAATTTATTTACCTACCATAATATCGATTACATATTGCAGAGGTACTTATTCATTGCAGATATTACGGTGCGGTCTGTCATCACCCATAACACGACTCTGCGTAGCTTGTGGCTAGATGATGCTGTGTGGATTGTCCAGCAATATTTATTTATTCATTTCAGCTTCTGACCGTACTAAGTACTATTCATTTAGTACGAATGCATTCAGTAGAGTTCACATTATGCGGTCGCACAATAGCAGACCATAAACATGCCACCACACCATTGTTCTGCGTCTCGCTGGCTTACCTAATTACTGAATGAAGTGGTGGGGTATGTAATACACTCCTGAATGCTGAAAAGCACAATGAATCTGTGAACCATGACAGCTTTTCAGCATTCAGGTTAAATTCCAAAGGTTAAATTCCTTTCTTGTTGGATTAGAATTTGTAGGCAAGATATAAAATCAGGGGTGGAATATGCTCCATGGAATCTTGTTGATATGGAACTGTTTGGGTATTTCGTTCATACTGTAAAATTTGAAGTGGCCAGCCAGTACCACAAAGGAGTATCAATCTCAAGTAGTACTTAAAACCTCATACGTGTAAAATATTATTTCCCCCCCATACTAAGTACTTTTATGAAAAGAGCAAAATATACAATGTTGATACCTGTACTTCATAACCGTGTCAATTTTACATTTTGGACGTTTTACTAGTAAGTCGTTTTGCCGCTCAAGACATTGCCACCATAAAGACGTTTTAATGTGCCGACGTTCTGCAAACTACGTCATTTTCCTTGATAGACCTTCTGATACGGAGCGCTATTTTGTCTTAAGTTTTTTGAAGGTAAAAAAAAACTAAAATAAAACTAGTATTGACAATTGTCAATTGAGCTAACTGCACATTGTAGCAATCAACTGGCTCAACTGATCCATATCAATACCCAGTTGGAAGTGTCCCCAAGATGCTGGCTGCATTTGCCTCACGCTGCGCCAGATACTGACCAGCTATCGGGTCACACATCGCTTCGACGAGATCGTCGGATAAAAAATGTTTTCCTCCGCGTCGCAGCATTATCAATACTGGGCAGTAAATGCGATATATCTAACTAAACTACAATATATTTAGATGAATGGTGCACCGCCTTTCATCTTCAGCTTATCGCATCCAACATTTGCTTGCAGTCTTTCGTAGACCGTTATCCTACCTGGACGGAGGTCACACAATATGCAATATTGTACATTGTAAGTCTATCAGAAAACCCATATTCGTAACCACAATCAGTGAGAACGGAATCTTTATTAGATCTTACGTAAATACCAGGCGAATGGAACATCCTCTCAGCTTAATTATCGACCATTTATCATGAGAATATGAGTAATTACATTTCCTAGCGATATACGAAGCGTATAGTGGTAATGGTATATGGTATAAGTGGCATCGCTATTAGATTCAAGGGCAACCCTCGCTGGTATAATGAGAGACTTTTACAGTATACGTTATCGTTACGACATTTTTGACCTTAAGGTACTTGTTTAATAACTTTGCAGGAATTGCTTCCTCATCGTATACGTCCACTCTCTACCGGGTGTTACAACCACCACACCAAGCTTGGCAGGTGGTGATCACAGAGGGGCTAAAAACACACTGAAGGCTGAATTGGAGGCGATGATTCTTATGCGTTAGTGCCACGGCTTGCTAGATCTGCTAGAAATTCGTGATCTAAGAATTGCTTTCCCCGTCACGAGTTATCGTAAAAAAGTAAAGGTAGAGTAAAGGTAAAGGTGTGAGACGTTTGGGGAAGACAAGCATAAGATGTACCTTATTGTAAAACTCAAATTTTAATAGGTTAGACAAAATAATTTGTCAAAGGTACTATTATCCCAGGATAATGCACGCCATTCCACGGTCATAGAAACAACATTATACGTAACCCATTATAAATGTTAGCGGGTTAGCTACGAATCTGATTTGTGTAGGAAGAACACCAACGTTCCTTCATGGTATATGGGCATAAATTTGTAAGGATTATTCATTGACAAAATTCCTTTTACCACAAGCTTCAAACGAGTGACTTACTGTTTGCCATCTGATCCCGTCAATATAAAGTTTAACTGAAAAGATTTAGAGGTCATATATCATTTTCTGATCTGCGAAAACTTTAAGATTGTCGTACAGTGTAATGTTAAAGGAAATAGAGGTTCCCTACAAGCTTACCCTTACGTCGGTGATTTGATTTGATTGGCCGTAGTTAGCTATAATGGCGTATCTAACTTTCATAGCTGTTTAGTCATGTTTTCATATCATTGTGGAAATGTTTGTATCGTCCTCGACGATATTGGAAAGTCTTGAGCGAAGTTTCATTTTGGGTCGCAGAGGAGTGATCTGTAGAAATGATTTAAACAAAAAAACGAGGAAATAACGTGATCTGCATTTGGCTTCTACTAAAAACTAGCGCTCATCCAGCACAATGCTGAGTGGAGGCCATGTTCGCCCTAAACCGTGCTACGCACAAAAAGTAGCTATGATAATTATACATTTGTTAGACCAAAAAACAGGTACTTATAATAAAGGTTTGATAAGAAAATAATGATTGGCGTCTGTGCTGCACCAGTTGGCGAAAAAGCGATTACAAGATGCGCAAATATGCAGGTCTCGACAGTGCCTACAATTAATCTCATTGGAGTCGAAGCCCTAGGTTCGTGGGGTACTGAGAGTCCCGGGGTTTTTAAAATAATATCTGAGCGTCTGGTCGTAGCAACGTGTGATCCGAGAGCTGTTCAGTATCTGGCGCAGCCCATCAGCTATGCCATACAGCGAGGCAATGCTTAATTGTTTCAATAGTTATTATTTGGTTAGTTTATTGTACTTTTCTTTCCAAATAAAGCTTTTTACTCTGTTAAAAAATATTAATATAAGAACTTATCATTACTGTAACAAGAGGCTTCCATTGACACTTAAACATACAACCGAAAGATTGGCGCTATATTTTATGATTCGCTCTCATTTCTCAGGAGAGATAAATTAGTGTTTGTTAGGTAGATTTAAGATAAGGTAAATAAAATGTTTTTCTTATAAAATACAACAAACAATGCCACATATAGGTAGCCGACATGAATAGATTACAAAAGTTGTTATCGTACGACTTGCAGCTGCAAACCGTCTTAACCGCGAGAGGAAAGTCCTAAACAAAACAAAGTCGTTATAAATTTCGGCTCACAGCTTCCGACGTTAGGTACTTTCTTTGAGAAAGTTTATACGTGGGGTAATGAGGCCTACCTACAAAGTTTCGAGATTAGTGGATGTTCTACACGAGTTTGTTTGGAAGTGGGGTTGAGTACGGCACGGACCGGTCGGTTTTTTTTCACGGTGCTAATGCGTTAATTCCTTTACCAACTCCAAATTTGGTTATGGGCCCAATTTGGAATGAATGGCTACAAACTTTTATTTAACAAAGTTAAATTAAGCGAAGAAGAGCTTAAATAGTCTTAACAATAAACACTCTCTGTGAGTTTTTTTCAGAAGAATGCTATTCCCGTTTTATTAGTTACTAGCGGTCCGCCCCGGCTTCGCACGGGTATTAAACAAAAATTTCAGAAATTATACACACTAAAACGATGGGTTTCAAAGTATTCATACGGATCCCTTACCTACTTTTTTTAACAGCATTGGGGTTTTTGACATTGACTTGACACTCCATAACTGACACTGGCCGTAGAGAAAAAGCAAGCACCTATTCAACCTCCTTTTCTATTCTGACGCGCCATAATTGAAAAAGAGGTTGAATATACAGCGCACGGTTCAATTATTGAATTTTTCATGCGGATATTATATAGCCTATGTTCATCACGGAAAATTAAGGATTCTAATGGTAAAAGAAATTTTTCAATTCGGTCCAGTAGTTTCGGAGCCTATTCAATTCAAACAAACAAACAAACAAACAAACAAACATACAAACAAACAAACAATCAAATCTTTCCTCTTTATAATATTAGTATAGACTAGAGGTCCGCCCCGGCTTCTCACGGGTATTTAACAAAATTTATACGTTACATTATTGAAGATTTCATAAGGATCCCTTAATTTTTATGGAAATATTCTATCTTATGTTAGCTTAGCTTATGTCCATAAGGGATAACGAAGGATTCTAATGGTGAAAGAATTTTTCAAATCGGTCCAATAGTTTCGGAGCCGTTTCAATTCAAACAAACAGACCATTAAATCTTTCCTCTTTATAATATAAAAATTTATATTATTCTAAAGATCTAGTAGCAAAAATAACGAGTTAGCTATAACTTTGTAATGGATAAAAGTGCGAATAGAAAGTTTGTTATAGCGATAAAGTTTGTCTCACTTCGACAGTATGATGGATTGTGTCTAATTTTTGTAAGGTAAAGAAAATTGCTTCGAAAATGTGCTGGACTTAGACATGAATAATGGACAGTTTCGGACCCTGGGATGACGGATATACGTTGGCGTTTATACAACAAATAATCCTGTTAAACTCGTAAAAAATACAATCAAATAACAGAAAGAAATTGAAGAATTTACGATTGAAACAATTGATTAAACTGCAGACTGTTCAAACAATCTCTGGGGCGTTTCTGTTAGACTTATTAAACCATTGATTGATACACTTGCACCAGATCTAGCTTTTATATTCAATGAATCTATTGACTGTGGTGTATTTCCTGATCTAATGAAGCATAGTAAAATAATTCCATTGTTTAAATCAGGTAGTAGGTCTGACCCCACTAACTTTAGACCAATATCAGTTTTGCCAACGTTCAGCAAAGTTTTTGAAAAACTTATTTTACATCAATTGCTAAGGCATTTCGATGGCAATGACCTGCTTCACTGTAAGCAATTTGGGTTTACTCGCGGCAGGTCTACCACTGATGCTGGTGTAGAGTTGGTATCGCATATTTTTGATGCTTGGGAGAAGTCGCAAGATGCTTTAGGCGTTTTTTGCGACTTGTCAAAAGCATTTGATTGTGTACACCATGTAACATTAATCAGGAAACTACATCATTATGGAATAAAAGACAACTCTTTGGATCTTCTTACTTCATACTTGTGTGACAGGATACAAAGAGTTGACATAAATGGGGAACGGTCTTCGGGATCTGTAGTTACAATGGGTGTACCGCAGGGGTCTATCCTCGGTCCTTTCCTATTTCTTGTTTATATTAACGACCTCCCTCATCTCGTTAAGAATAATCACGAGATTGTATTGTTTGCTGATGATACTTCACTAATTTTTAAAATGAAACGTCATAACACAAATTTCGACGATGTGAATAATGCAATCTCAAAAGTAGTCAATTGGTTTAGTGTCAATAATCTTCTGCTTAATGAAACCAAAACGAAATGTATTAGATTTATTCTACCCAATGTAAAACAAGTTAAGGCCGATGTAAAGGTAAAAGAGGAATCTTTAGAAATAGTAGAAAGTACTGTATTTTTAGGAATAACTTTAGATAGTAAACTTCAATGGGGCTCACACATAGATAAGCTATCGAAGAGACTTAGTTCTGCAGCGTATGCAGTCAAAAAAATCCGTCATCTTACAGACGTTGATACTTCTAGACTAGTCTATTTCAGCTACTTCCATAGTATTATGTCTTATGGCATACTGCTGTGGGGGAACGCTGCAGATGTTAACACCATATTTGTGCTGCAGAAGAGGGCTATTCGTGCAATCTATAATATGGGTCCCAGAGAATCCTTGCGTGAAAAATTCAAAGAAATAAACATAATGACAGTAACATGTCAATATATTTATGAAAATTTGTTGTACACTCATAAAAATATCAATAAGTTCATTAAAAATAGCGATATACATAATTTAAATACTAGAAATAAGAACAAACTGGCTGTGCCCACTACTAGGCTACGTAAGATTAATGTATCTTTTAAAGGGCAATGTATACGCTTCTACAACAAAATTCCAAGTGAGTTGCAAAAATTATCTATAAATAAATTCAAACGGATTGTCAAAAATATACTTTGTAAAAAAGCTTACTATAAAATATCAGATTATCTAGACGACAAAAAAGTTTGGTACGAGTTATGCTCCAACTCTAAAACTAACAATCTAACAAGGTAAAGGTTTCTTGTTCGCTTCTTTACTTTACCTAAAAAAGATTGAAGTGAACAATTAATCAAAGTGATCACTTTATTTCCCATTTTTATTTCTTATTTAACTTGTATTTTGTGACGTGTCCAAGAGTCCTGTAAGGTCTAAAGGAAATAAAGCACTTTGATTTTGATTTTGATTTTGAATCTACAGGTAGCTCGGAAGCGTCCCCAAGACGCGGCCGCGCGCTGTATAACACTGAATTCGACCAGCCTTAGATTTTTTTTAAAACTTGTGTATCCTCAATCGACACACTGTCCCACCAGTGGGTCAAATTAGTGGGACCACGAGTCGCGACCCTCTTTTTCTTCTGACGTATGCTCCACCGGTTGTCATAATTTATTTTGTCCATTTTTTTTAAACTATTACTAATGTAATTGCTTAAACATAATGTAAATTATTATTGAACAAGTTTTACCCGAGACTTCGTCCGCATAGAAGTCGAAAATGATTCCAATAGTATTTTGTAATGGTTTTTGACGTTATAACATAACGTAAAATATAAATTATATAAATAATAGGTTTCGGTTATATCGCGTGTCCCTGTACTATCCCGCGGGAACATGACGACTGGATATAAAATATCGTATGTCCTTTCTCCCAGTCTAGATAACGTCTGTGCCAAATTTCATGGAAATCGGTTCAGTAGTTTAGGCGTAGAAGACGGTCAGACAGATAGATTAAGTACACAAGATAGTTTTTAATTTTCCTGTATTTGTATTATTGTTAAGATTGCAATATTGTAATGTATTATGTATAAATTATGTAAATCCTAATTACGAGTAGTAGTTATCGAGGATCGTTTTCCGACATTCTGTAAGCTTCATAATTCTATTTATTCTGTTAATTCTATAGGGTTCGGGGTAGGACAATTTACAACGGCAAATTAGTGCTAAAATTACGATCTGAATTATTGTTTGTTCATTAAAATTAATACTTATAACGGTAATAATAAACACCCGACGCCCGAAATTAAAACGAAAAGGTATGTGTAATGCTAATGGTGAATTAAATGGGTGGTAAATTATGTAGATCAGGGACCCAATTTGGCTAGCCAATCGCTTTTCTATGGCAATGGTATCGTCGCAGAATCGTCACGACACGCAATTCTTAGATAAAAGAAACACTAGGAATTTGTAAATAGAATAGAATTGATAGTGCGCGTGGTGCTATTTCGATAGCTGTTGATGAAATTTATAATAATAATAAGTATTATTATCGGTACTCTGTCTATGGCAGGCGTCCCTCATAGGCAAATTACCAAGTCCATCTAATATCCATCGCAATAACCTGGTTTTTGTGTCCCACCTGGCGGATATCATTTTCGCGTGTATCATATTGTGTTAGTTAGTAATTTCATTTCCCATCAGGGTGAGATTGTGGTCAATTAGTTATAAAAAAAGGATCTGTTTAGCAGAATAGGGCCCCAATGTAAATGTAACACGAGCTTGTGGAAATGGAACCCGTGCTAAGTTGGATGACTATATCGCCTTTTTTCCTTTCTGCATAATGAATCTGCGTTGTTTTCAAGAATTTAGTTATTTATAAATTAAATTAGCAATGCTGGACAATTCACACAAGAGCATCTAGCTCTAAGCTTAGCAGAGCTTGTGTTATGGGTACTAGACGACTGATAGACTTAATACAATAAAATTACATAGATAAATATTTTTTATTATAAAGAAAACGACCAGACCTCCCGGAACTATCTGCAGATTGTACATAAAAACATTTATCCCGTGGCGGGAATCGAACCCATGACCTTTCTAAGTCGCAAGCGGACCTTCGCCAGACCACAGACCACAGAGGTCGTCGCCACTGATTACAACCAGATTTCCTTTTGTGCTTTAGATACCAACCAAAATTTGTTCGCTGATTGAATAATCAATAATCGCATAAGAAGTTGTTTTTCTTGCGGGACTAATGATTGATTAGTTAATTGTAGATATAATTAGTATACTATCTCCAGCTCTATTAGGATGAAAATGGGCCTTAGTATAATGCTGTTCGCATTAGCTTACAATATAAGTTTTGAACCATTGACTTCTTCAAAGAAAGAGGCATAGAATAACAGTAGATACTTACGAGGTGAAGCCTTTAATGCTACAAATACGTCTTCATTTCCTATGTATCGTGTTAGTATGAAGTTCGAAGTTGAAGGAAGATTTACTTATAAAAATTTACATAGCCCTAAAGCCTAAAAAAAAGTAAACAGTTTATATAATAAAATAAATGTCAAAAAGTTAGTCGACTGCCAGAAAAATCATAGCAATATATTTAAATTGAGTATGGTTGAGAATTTAGTGAAATATTCTGTATAGGCACTATACTAGATCATCCGTGAAATTTAGAATATTATTCAACTAGATAGAGCATTATATTACACAAGCAAGGCAGAGTTTAGTTTGTGGTTTGAGGGCTCACCTGATCATAATTTTGGCAGCGTCTAGCTAGACTCTAGCTGTGTATGTTTTGTCACTTACGTAACAATAACCTCCATACTCCATAGTTTGGATCTGGTCAGCTACGGCCACATGTCTTGAACGGCCACTTTCCATGAAAGGCCAGTTTTTTTGGCCACTTCCTATGAGCGACCAGTTCTCTGTACGGCACTTCCTCAAATGGTCACGAACCACCATTAGTAGACGTTTTATTGATGAAACTAATGGAACCGTGCAGTCTCCATGTATCTTATCTGCTGTCAATGAATATTTGAAATTCGAATATAACAGGGACGCATTCGAATTTTGAACAGTGCTGAATAATAATAGCGCTATGAAATCGTGCCGCCTATTCACAGCGCGTCTCTTGCGTGAACTCGTACAATCGAATATAACAAAGGCAGTTGGAGTACTGGTGAACGTTCTTTTATGTATTTTACTATGAAATTGCCGTTTGGTTAGAAGAATATAGAAAAATAAGATTGACTTATAAATACAAAAATACAAACATGTTTTTTTATGAATGTCGGTTTTATTTAAAAAAAACTAACAAATAAAATTAAGCGTTGAAGACATTACCGCAAGAAATAAGCGGTTTGTGTATTAAAATTTAAAGGGATATATTTTTGACACCGAGAAATAGTAGCCGTCATGATATTAGACGTCATACGACTGTGACTGATAACTGATTTATCTTTGTACTTTGTTTACACAGCCAACTGACGGCATACCCAGGACCTATATGGCGTCCACAACGTCCAGCGTTTTCATCAAATTACCTACGCGCAAAATTTGAAAATGAAAAATTTCATCTCATTTTTATGACTGTTTTACTTATTTTCTACATTGCTCTTCAAAAATCGGAGTCCTTATTAAGTGTAGGCACCGACCTTTGACCCTGCAACATTTTAAGATATTCAATACAGATAAGACTACCTGCCCTTTGAATAGTTGTATCTAAAATCTATCTATTGTTTAAGAACGTGGTGTCTCTGAACCCTCGTTAAAATTGAAGACAAAGGCAAAACCTATTAAAGCCATCTGAAATCTCAACCTTTAGAATTCCACTTGCTAACCAATCCTGATGGTCGGCTTTGGAACCTTTCGATTAAGCCGGAGCTGAGATCCGAAATTCCAAAATCTCTCTAATTAAAATAACCGTGGCAAAGTTTCTATGAAAAGGCAGTTAATTTGCAGGGTTCGGTGCAAATATGTAAGCCTCAACCACCTGTGTCAGCCATATTGTCCATAAGTTTTGACATTCTGTGGTTATGGTTACGCCAGGTGGCTCATTTGCAGCGACCCTTAAATCTATGTATCTGCCCTTCGGCAATAGCTAAGCCCTGTTTGGACTTACGTGGTTTTGCTCCTTTCCACTTTGATCCACTCAGCTAATCCATTAATGGATTTGATTCAAATTTTTCCCACTCTGATAGACAGCTCGGATGGATTAGTTACCACAGCTAGAATATTCCACTCTGATCCATGGCATGGATTAGTGTGGAGATCACTTTTTCGGTTAATGACATTTGTTTCTCCTAGAGAATATTACATTCACTTGCATGAGAACCAATCATAAATTCTACAACATTTCCTAAACGCGTACGGATCTTACTGACAAATACAGATCACAAAAAAGTTTGGGGTAGACGTAAGTATGACGATAGAGACTGAAGAAAGAATTTACATTTTAGGTACCTATACCTACTATCATTGGTACACTCGACGGAATAGGTACCCAGCTGAAACCGCACGCTAAATCCAAGTGATACATTAAAGATACATTAGTAGGTCCGAACTGGATCACTGAATTTTCTATTGTCCGGTCGCCTTTATTATGGCGGACCCACACGCGGTAGCCGAGTCATGTCGAACCATAACTCGCCATGGTTCGAACAGGCTGCCAGAGTGATGAATCGACCAAAATAATAGATGGTTCGTTAGGTTTATACCAATAACTTTATCAAACGCACATAAATGATGTCACGTCACCAGATGATATTTATTGACCCTTGTTATTTTTGGATAACAATGCTGCCAGCATTCTGGGCACTCTGGCTTCTAGTGACGGATTACATTTTTCTATATCTATACTAGTACCTATTTTAAAAAGGAAAGATTTAATTGTTTGTTTATTTGCATTGAATGGGGGAAAAATCTGTCACCATTAGAATCCTAAATTTACCCTGATGAACATAGGCATGTGAAATAAATGATATATTAATAATAGGGAAAATAAATCTACAATTATAAAACAATTAGGGATCCGCATGAAAAACTAATTTTTTGTTTAGAATCCGTGCGATTACAACTGATGGAGATTGAACAAAAAATCCTCCAAAGAACCTCTAATAAAATAAATATAGTAAATACTAGTTACAGTTATTTTATTGTGTTTAGTACCTACTGTAGTTTTCTTGTTAATAAATACGATACAATCAAGATAGGATAGGACTTTGTTGTTCATTATAATCAAAACTCATTAATTTGTATTGTTTTCGTTATGAGGATATTACAGACCTTTAAACCCTTATAAGCCGTTACGGTCGAGTCGTAAGAACCCCCCCCCCCCCCACTCCACTATGATAATTCCGTAGATATATTTTATTTCTAGAATAAATAATATGTTGTGTTTTAGGTACTAACCAGATGACTGATATAGTACCTACATAATACAAAACAGAATTTTTTATTAGAAAAAGACCACGATCTGTAGATATTTGTTCAGGGTGTTCTGGTCGTTTGCTTTGTTAAATAAGGAATATCTATATATAATTATGTACCCACTACCCATAACACAAGCTCTGCATAACTTGGGGTCACATGATGGTGTGTGGATTGTCCAGCAAAATTTATTTATGGATGTGAGAGTGCTGAGTAAACCGTATAAAATTGGTAAGGAAGCCTAAATTAGTATCTAAGTAAACTAGACACAATCATTTAATATGTCGCCTTGGCCTATTCTCCTTAAGTGGACATAAATGCGTATCCTAGTGCATTCACATTCCTTTATCACTCTTGACCGCGAATACCCGCAACAAGGTACACTGATATCACTCTTGTTATTAAATACTTTCTGTAAAAAACAATATGAAGTTCCTATTGTTAAGTTTCTTTATCCCTGGAATACTCTGTGCTCCGAAGAAAATATACAGCTATTCTGTAGTGAAGTCCTGCAATGTTGGCGAATTGGCGGAAGAGATTGCTTCTTATGAATCTGTTGTGCAAGATATTATTGATTTTGTGACCACGGGTCCTTTCAAAGGGAAGACATATGATGAGTGAGTACTTTTTTGTATAGAAGTTCTGAATTTGATTTTGTTACCCATTGAATAATGGACTATAAAGAAATTAATAGGCATCTAGATACTAACTTCTTTATAGTCGATTTAATATGTAACTAGCTAGTTATATAAAAGTAAAGCCTAATAGCAGATTCAAGTGTTTGTTAAAGATAAAACCTATACAAACAAAGATTAAAATGAAATAACCAAATTAGATCAAGTATTTTACAATTGATATAATTGAACTGCAGACTGTTGCATACAATATATAGGTACTGTATTATTTTGTTTAATTATTAATACTCGTGATCGATAAAGTTTAGTTCACTTAACTGCCTATCTAGATTGCATCTTGAAATCAACAGTTTCATAAGAAATAATATATAAAAGTTATAAAACAATTGCTCATGTAGTTATTACGTAAAATATTGAATTTTTAGGAATTCAATATTTTACGTATAACGTTTACCTTTTTGATTAGGTTATGAATGAGAAGATGTATTATCGCATTGATACGGTGCGAGAGATGAGTTCGTATCTAATCGATTTGTTCTTATCTAATCAATTGGTTAACCTTACGTAAAAGGAGAGGATCTTTGCCTATCTATAAGAAGTCTTCACTCAAGTGCCTACTTTACATTAACACGCTCTGTGGTCATGTAAAAGAGAATATAAAAAGCAGCTCACAGTTAGCTCGCACTTATTCCATTAGCCCAAAGTTTCATCCAAAATGAATTTATTTTTCGTTTTATTTCTATCTCTGATTGTAACAATAACCTGTAAAAATGAAAATGCTTGTGAAGATATTTTAGGCAATCAGTTGATTGAAGAAATCAAGTCTTACGAAAATGTTAGGGATATAATATTGGAATACGTAACTCAAGGTGGTTTTAAGGGAAAGACCTATGATGAGTGAGTAAATTATCTGCAGTGGTTGAAGACAAAGCTAAATGTGTTTTCTTGTTTTGGGAATGGGATATTAAGTGATAGGCTAAAAAGTGTGTTTGAATTATTTGTTATTTAACATAGTAACTTCTATCTCTTCTCAATAACTACCAAGGTTTGCTATGTAACGCGATAAAAAAGTTTTTAATTTTAGGTTATACTAAGAATTAAACACCATAAAATGAATATGTAACAATGATTTCAGATTAGCAAACTTCGTAGACAAGTTTGGAGCTCGGATTTCTGGATCCGAGGTGTTGGAGCAGTCCATAGATTACATGATACAGTTGACCAAAGATGAGGATTTAAATGACATCACCACGGAAGATGTAGAGGTAATAGAATTAACTTATCTATTTTTTGTATTAAAAAAACTAAAAAGATTCTTTAATTTACAAAATGACTTAAGATGGCTACATAATCCTTCAATCAACTTAGACTTCAAGTGACGTTTTACTACCCACAGGTTCCGCATTGGGTGAGAGGCGAAGAAAAAGTAACTATGCTCGAACCAAGAAACAAAAATATAGCCGTTTTAGGACTCGGAAAGAGTGTAAATACTTCATTAGAAGGTATCACAGCTGAGATAATAGTTTTTAAAAATTTCACTGAACTGGAAAATACTTCTGAGGATCAAATCAAAGGCAAAATTGTTGTTTACAATCCGTCCTATACAACATATTCAGAAACTGTTGCATATAGGTCGGGTGCCAGTAAAGCTGCGGCTAAAGGAGCCGTTGCTTCGTTGGTACGCTCTATAACAGATTTTTCCATTTACTCACCGCACACTGGCTCACAAACCTACGACGAAAATGTTCCCAAAATACCTACCGCTGCTATTACCGTCGAAGATGCAGATTTGTTGGACAGAATACATAAACGAGGTGAGAAAGTAGTTTTAAATATCAAAATGCAATCAACATATGGAACGAATATCTCTAGAAATACTATTGTTGACTTAAAGGGTTCAGAATATCCTGACAAATTAGTAATAGTATCTGGCCACATTGACAGTTGGGACGTAGGCCAGGGTGCTATGGACGACGGAGGTGGTTTGTTCGTCAGCTGGGCAGCACCTGTCGTCCTGCACCACCTGAATCTGAAACCAAAGAGGACAGTGAGATCAATTTTTTGGACCTCAGAAGAATTTGGGTTAATTGGCGCCCACGCTTACGAAGAAAAGCATAGAAACGAGAGTGAAAACATTAATTTTATCATGGAATCTGACGAAGGGACCTTCGCGCCTCGTGGATTGGAGGTAGCAGGAAATCAGAAAGCCAGATGTATTGTCGCGGAAATACTGAAACTATTTACTTCGATAAATGCCTCGACTTTAGTCGAAACTGATTCGCCAGGATCTGATATTACAGTACTCACAAAAACCGGCATTCCCGGTGCTGGTTTGTTGAATGCGAATGAGAAATACTTCTGGTTTCATCATACTAAAGGAGATACGATGAATGTCATGAATAAAGAAGAACTTGATTTAGGAACAGCTTTTTGGACTGCCGTTGCCTATATTATAGCTGATCTCTCTACTGATATACCGCGATAAGACGTTTACCTACATAAATGCTGAATTTATGTAAATTCATATTAAAAATATAAAATTTTGAACTTTTACTAGCACTTTAAATTTTATGATATAAATTATTAGAGTCGATCAATGTTAATCCAACGCAAACAGTAGAGTTAGGTTTCCAAGCAAAAAATAAACATAAAAAAATCCTCTTCAGTTCGTAAATCACGTGTCTTGGGTTTGGTCAGTAGCCGTTTTGGGAATACTTAGATATATTTTCAGGAAACAAGGGAAGTGTATTTTTGAGACGAACGCTACATGATAAGACTTTTTTTAAATGATGTAATAAACACGTTCACACACATCTTCAAACATTTTAGTTATACGTGAATGCTTTTATCTACGGCATTAAACAGCCTAAGGTATAATCATCATCATCATCATCATCACAATCAGTGTCCTTTTGTATTCACAAAATAAATTAATGAATTTTGTACGTTTTCTCTCCGTCGCGCCGTTCTGTGGGGATAGATGGTACTAAGAGACTGAATAAATTGCTGTATTTTGTGGGTAATTTATTATTCGGCCCATCCCCCAAATTACAATTAATAACGGCTTATAACTTGATTCATTCAAGTTACTAAAGGGATAATCATCTTGGCTGATAATTAATTTCGAAACTGAAATTGAGTAATTTTCATCTTGACGACCTAAAAGGTGTTTTTACAAACGAAAATGCTATTATTATTGACTCATTATTTCAGATAATTCAAATCCATAGTACAAATATACTATAACAAAAAAATTGGATGAAAATAATACAAAAGTATGTAGGTACTTACAATATTGCACTTCATTAAATTTAATTATTATAATATGAGAAACTAGATTCGATTAAATTATAATATCAAAACATAAATACTTACTTACCTTACTTACTTGCTAACCTCTTTTACGTTTGAACGTGACTCTCCGTTACTATTCATCTCATATTATGTGAATAAGATGCGAATTGATTTCCGAATTATTGACCATCGATTATGCTCTACCCGACATTCATTGTCTTTACAAAATTTTAGTGTGGAACTTACCTATACAGAAACCTATTATAGTTTTCCCTATAAATCTAATTACTGGAGTGTCGACCATGAACCGGAGAGCGCAGTGTGAGTCCCCCATGCGATGGACTGAAGTCGTAGGATATTGCTGTATACGGCCAGCGCAATATAAGTCATCGTGGAGATATCTAGGTCAGTCTAGTAAATCGCTTGACTGTTAAGATCATGATGAGGTAAAGCGGTACGAAAATTATCCTTATACCTTTGCAAATAAAATTCTATACTTTATCCCCTGTCTGTATAGATAAACACACACCCGTAAAAACTTTAACGATCGTATCATACGTTCAAATTTACTTTTATTTGTTTGTATTGCACCTCGGAAATTCAATGGAGGGGAAATGAAATATTTCATTTCGCTTGCCTACGGTTCTCAGGAAGTCAGCAATCGAAATGCCTGTGAGTTCTCTGTTATTACTGCTCGGCAAGCTTTCGATGTTGACGCTAGTTCCTATTAAATTTTTCTCCGGGGATTTTCAATCACCGTAAATAGATTTTGACTTTCCTGTGTGAAAATTCCGAGTAAAAGTTTAACGAAATATCTTTCCTTTTCCATTTTTATGTGGTACATGCGAAACTTTGATAAATCATGCGATGAAAACACGTTGTCTACCCTACTCTCCACATTTGTAAAGCTACCGAATTGATTTCTAAAGGCTTTTTACTTACCAATAATCTTCAAAAAAATGATGTCGTCTAAGCGAGGATGTCAACACGCGATTCGGTTGTCTCTTGTCTAAATTCACAAAGAAATTTCTGCTTTTTGAGAGACCGCGTTTTTTGATGTCGTTCAACTACATAGATGTTATAAAGTTCTATACTTACGAGTACGAGTACAATCCGCGCGATCGAAATGCGATGGCACAAGAATGGCACCTTCTAACATAACTTCTACGTTCTGTAAATTATTTCAAGTGATAATTCACATAAAAATCGTGTTTTGGATACGATGAAATCGTCACATCACTTAATGTGCATTGAAATGGTTCTATGAAATTCTAATTGCGCGTGGATTATAAAAAGGTACCTAGCGACCCAACATCCTTAGACCGCTTTATGACATTTAGATTTTTACTCTTGAACCCGAATTAAGTTAAGGAAATTGAATTAAACGGATCTTGAACTCACCCTTCCGAATAAAGTTCCCAGCAGTCTTTATTTCCCACAAGCAGCTGTGATAAGGCAAGCGTGCTTTAATGGATACTGCCTAAAGTTCCGTGGAGTTGGCCCAACTTGGAGGCAGAGATTAGGATTCGCAATGCAGCACCTAGTTAATCGCTTTTCTAATGGAATTTGCTGAAGTGCGCTTCGAGCGTTGGTCTTCGAACAGTCGCACTGTTTGCCGAGATAAACGGCGCACACTGCTAGGATTCGATAAAACATTTAAGAGTAACAATTGCCAACGCATTTATACGATTAAAGGCCTTGAGCCGACTTTGAACCGACCTTCATCCTTCATCTTCTCAAAAGCATGGTAAATAAAAGCTTTTTATTACGCAAAGCGCAAAAAGAGGTAAAAATATAAAGCGAGTAGAAAAAAATATATAAAAACACGCAAGTGCTCATTTTATTCCTCTTAAAGATTTCGAAATTCCTTTCTCTGAAGTGCGATCTCACCGCGACATGAAATAAGAATGCGATAGGGTAACAGTCTACTAAAAGATCTTATAAAAGGTTTTTCCGAAAATCTGGCGACGACGTGATAAAATTGTGGAGTACGTCCTGTGGTGTTCTATTATGTACGTTATTTGCTCTGCTATATGAAAAATTCCATCTTGGAAGCATATTTTTTGCCGAATGGAGACTCAGGGGGCGTATTCAATCAATCGAATATCCCATGTAGCCCAAGTTTTGCTAAAGTTACGGTTAAATAACTTACAATATTGTTTGTGCCTTCTTATGGCACTGTGTATAAGTAGTACGTCTAGCCTAGACGTAGTATTTTAAGACTTTAGCTAAGTTCTACGTGCCTTTATAAAAAGTGTCGAGGATGTCGAGAGGATTGTATAGAACTAAGACATGCCTACGCATTTTGTGAACTTCAAAGTAAAAACAAACTGCTTTTTCTGATAACATTGTGAACGTGTTTTTAAATCAAGAGCTCTTATTTATGAAAAAACAGTTGATTTACATAATAACCTTCAGGACGACTACACTTGGATTCGTGTGCCATACTAATGAAAAGTTCGGGGTTATTTTTGTACCTGCCAAGTATAATCGCTAACCTAGCTCGTCTATTAGGTACGTGTATCCACAATCTTTTCTAGACGTCGGAGGCGACGTTACTATTCACATGGAGAGGTCATGTGAGTGAATAGTAAGTACCTATCTACATATCTTTAGAGGTGACTTTTGAGATGTTAATAAAATACGAAACATGATTCGACAAGTGCGAGTGTAACGTAAAAGTTGACAACTATGCAAATTATGGATAAGAGACTTCGCTAATGAATACGTACTTTAATATTATAGATACCGAGTTTTCGACGATAACGATCAATGTCGTTCAGCAAACTTCGTAGATAGGGGTAGTGGTAAATTATTCGACTTTTGTCTTTATAATTCAAAAAATATGGAGCATATCGGAATTTATAAAATTACAAACTCTGTTTTTAAATCTTATACCTTTAATTGATATACAAATAGACCTAGCAGATTCCTTTTAATTCCACCATCGAAAACCTACTACAAACTTTTCATTCTATTTGGCGTGTTTAATGTGAACTATGAACGTGTGTGTGGAAGCGTTTTATTCATTTTTGAAATGTGTTCAATCGCATTATTTGATATGAGAAACAAACAACAGAAGTAGGTACTTACTTTTGTTTTCTGTGTTGGATATATTTGTAGGTTAGTCCCGAAACATTATATCGTGTGTTAGAATTGCCTCTGGTTGTTTGGAGAAGTTATCATGTTCTTAGAAATTGTCATGAAACCAAGATTGCAGATAATTCCGAGAATTATGGCGTACAATTTCGACAGGCATTCTTCAAATACAAGTCCTCTGATGATATAGAGTATTCCTTTGAAGTCAGTCTTATCTCATACACACATAATCTTGATTTATTATAAACTAAATGTGATGTCTTTGACTATGTTTTGAGATTTATCATCTAGTGGTCAAAAAATAAATATTGTTAACCCGCCAACGGTGACGTCGATTTGACTTACATCTTCGGTGACCCCGGTTCCACGCACCGGGGTTTTCAATGAAAGATTTTTCAAAATCTTTTATTTACTGAAAATATTTTTTGTTAATTATAAATTATTTGACATTAAAAAAACAATATTTCGTTAATCACGGCTTCGTTTAATTACTTTTTCTTATAATTATACAACTTCACATAGAACGCTATAAAAGTAGTTGGTTTTTACACTACGGTTTCATAAAACTTTGAATACATAACAATCAACATATTATCGAAATTCTTTCAGTCTTTTCAGTTTCTAGACTATATCAACTTACATAAAATAAACAAAAAATGACATTCTAATAATTCACTAAGTAATTCAACTCTGCATATTTTACTTAAATATTCGGTGACCCCGGTGTACCGCACCGGGTTGGTACCAAAACTCAAGAAGTGCGCCCGCACAGACGTCGCGCAGTGAACTGGTGGTGGGGGAAGGGAAATGAGGCAGCTACTCGAAATGGCGACAAAAAACGGCGGCCAGGGAAAAAGTTATTCGAATTTTTCAAGTGACCCGGTCCCACAGACATATAGGTCACCGTTCCCGGGTTAACAAGAGAAAATAATTTCAAATTTGTTTGAATGATTTATAATTTAAAATGTTACTTATCAAAGTGCTTATTTTATATACTAATATAAAAAAAAACTAATTAATCCTGTAATATCGGAGACACCGATATTACAGGACTAATATGAAAAATTCATTCACCATTAGACGCCTACATTGAACACAGGCTATAGATTTTCAAAAGTTAGGGATCCGTATGAAAACTTCAATAATCTAACCTAACGTGTATGTAAGAATTTATAATTTTTGAATTTTTTGTTAAATATTCGTGCCAAAACGTGGCGGACTGCTAGCCTGAAATAAAGTGGACTTTGAAACATTGTGAAATCTTCTAACGTACTCGTATTTAAATAAGAAATTTTACACTGTGTTTTTTACAATCTTAAAAAAAAAGTGACATAACTACCAGATAAAAGATATACATGCTCATAGGTACATAAGCTCATATATTCAAGGAATCGTAATCCAATACGAGTATTGCATCTATTCATTCTTGTCATGTTCTTGTCATTGCTAAGAAAAGTTGTTTCTGAATTTGGTGAAATGTGCGAAATTGAATGAGAGGAAATTATACGGAGTGAAGGCTCTAAGGGAGTACGGAGGGAACGTAAATGGTTTACATAACATCATTGGTTTACTTCATGCGAGATGTTGTGACTTGGAGCGGTGTACACTTGTTCACCAAATCGTATGATTTGGAATACAGTATGTATCGTACTGTATTCTTAAACCACTTTTCTATCGTTGCGACCAAATAAATCTAAATAGGCTGTAATTTTACCTTGGTGGGTAAATCACTGAGGGAGGTCAAAGCGATATCGCTATGATGAGTTTGTTGGATGACCAGCCTACTATCCTTTGTCTGAGAGTATTATTATTATTTATTATCCGAACGATATTTCGTGTTTCTATCAGTTAATTGGTGTACCCACCGAATTAGAGTACGAATTTGCACAAAATATTAATTATTGATTAGTATGACGTCATCCTCATGCTGTCCTTCTCAGATCGGATTAGAACTGAGCAGGACAGGATGAGAGATGATGTCAACTCAATCCCATTTATACTAATATTATAAAGGAGAAATTTGATTGTTTGGTTTTTAGTTTGAATTTAATAGGTTCCAAAACTAGTTCGATTTGAAGAATTCTTTTACCATTAGAATCCTAAATTATACCTCATGAACACAGGCTATAGAATATTTTGAAAAAAATTAGGGAGCTGATGAAAATTTCAATATTGAAAACCCCCCGTGAAAACTTTTTGTTAAATACATACGCGTGCGAAGCCGGGACGACCGTTAGTCGCTGATATAAAACCTAAAAACAAAACACAGCTTCCGTCAATGCAAACTAGTTACCTGTAACTCAGTTTTTAGCTGTATTCAGCTTTGTTTTTTTTATCAGCAACGGCACAAACAAAAGCGTAACGCCTGAATGTTTTTTAGGGCACACCAATTGGCTGATCGAAATTCGAAATGTGAATGGAGAATTCAAATAGATACCCAGGTGCGAACTAAGCTTAACTCAGTTATTAGTATGCATCGGCGGATCAGGTTTAGTTCGCACCTGGGTGCTTTTTTTAATTATCCGAACGACATTTCGTGTTTCTATCAGCTAATTGGTGTACTCGACTACACCGAATGAGAGTACATCACCATCACCAGCCTATGATATTCCACTGCTGGACATAGGCCTCCCCTAATGAGCGCCATAGATGGGATTATTCATCATTTGGGGGCTATTGCCATAATCCCCACGCTGGGCATGCGGGTTGGGGATCGCAGTTTGTTGGAGTTGTAATGAGAGTACGAATTTGCACAAAATAATAATAATTGATATAACGAAACTTTGAGTTTGTGCAGTTTTGGTATTTAACTACCTAGAAAACCTTTCGTAGTTTGACGAATTCTCCCAAAACAAACTAGGTTTGTAGACCTACAATGGAACATGACATTGTGTGAGAACGATAATGCAATAGTTATACAATTGTGTCATTCATGAGCGTTAACGCCCTCCGCTGAGTTCGCTAATTAACATAACGTTAGGTGTCATATCTATGACACCGAAACTTAAGACTACCTACGTAAATGTAATATAATAATAGAGCAATAACAACAGTAAAAATATAAAAACAAAGCAGTGGCTTGACGGCAATACTTGATTAGCATGTAGTGGTAAATCACATCTTGAGGTTGCGCTATTTTCTTAACCCGCTTATTCAAATTCCATTTCGGTGTTTATGAGTAGGCCCTCTGGTCAACGTTCCACCTACGTCATTCAACTGCGTCAACAGTGGAGTTCCACCAGCCTTCAAACAAAACTGTCCCACCCCGGCCATTATCTAAGATCGGACTACATGCAGGCAAGTATTAACACATCTAAACTACCATTTTAAAGATACAATATTTGTAAACAAGTAATACAGGTCTAATTTGAGACACCCTGTCGTCATTATAAATTGTAGAATCAGAAATCTAAATGTAGTGCAGATTTTGCCATCAAAACAGCGATAAGAACTCGTTTTTTAGTAATCCAACAATGTATGACTTTTTGGCCCGTTTTGTTGATATAATTTGCAGCTAACTCTAGCTCGACTAATTTATACTTTGTGTGCTGAACTAATATTTCGCTGTATTGGAACCTTAAGAGAACAAGGTTCGCAAAGCTCTAGGTATTTTATATCATAGCGAAACGTTTTAAGTCCTATACCTTCGACATTATGGCTTATTTTCCATTGAGACTGCCGAATAACTCATCGTTTTGTGAGGTGGATTGGCAAATATTAGTTTCGATTAGGGTGTGTACTCATTTCTTTACTATGATTGTTGAATTGGTTGATAGTGAGGTCTGAAATATAAACATATTTGTGTAGGTTTGCATAATGGGGTCTACACACCTAAGCCGGCGATAAAGCCCTTGTGTGACATTCCAATGACAATGAACAAAGTGCTTTATTTTCTTTAGACATTACAGGGACTCTTGGTCACGTCAAATTAATCACTATTCAATCTTTTGTACAAAAAACTACAAATTAAGTTAAGGACATTAAGTAAAACTGGACAATAAAGCGATCATATTGATTCTTTTTGTTCACTTCAATCTTTTAAGGTAAGTTAAAGAAGCGAACAAGAAAACTTCACCTTGTTGGGTAGTAAATTTTTGAGTTGGAGCAAAACTCTTTCCAGACCTTTTTAAAGTCTTTATGATAAAGATATTTTATCATAAATAATATGATATTTTTTGACAATCTGTTTGAATCTATTTATATATTATAGATAGTTTGTGCTACTCACTTGTTGGCAACAAAAGAGTTGCAAATCAACATCGAAATTTAAAAAGCAAATAAAGTTAATAGTTACCTAGTTTAAAATAAAATAGTTGCTAAATAAATAAATAACAGTGTTTCCAACTTGTTGGCGCCCTACTGCCCCGCCGACTTTTGTATGTACCTACTTATATTTAATTATAAAGTGATACCATACAAACTTCAGCCCTCCTAGCAGAGAGATTGTTGTCTATGGTTGAATAAAGAAAAACAACGCCCCATTTTCATCGAATGCTAAACTACTTCAAGTTCATTCCTCCAACTTCTATAATGTATGAAATATATGGATGGCGATACGATATGGCACTCCGACACCGAAACCGGCAGACATGTGGCGAAAAGCAAGCAGCGCCATAAATAAAGAAGTTGAAGTTAAAGTCATTATTATGTATTCTACCCTAAAGGACAATCTCCGTGATTATGACAAAGAAAAAAAGGAAGGTGCTTGACTAATATACCCACTAGTAATATGTACGCCCCAGCCTAGCGCGTTTAGAACAGCCAATTAGATTATTACACTATTTTCATATAACTCTATTACTCGAAGCCGCGTTGACACGATCAGAGTCTCAGACCGAGTGGACTCGCACGAGTAAGCTTCATACGAGTACTAGGATAGCTGCTAAATTATAAAAATATTAATACAATTAATAAATTTAAAATAATTCTAGTATCTCCTTATACATTTGTGTGAAAAACAATCATAATAATAAAATTTTAAAATAATATAAACAATTAATTTCAAATTATACCAATATTCTGAAAAATATATGTATGTATGTGCTTTTTTATTCATCATCATCATCACCATAACCATCATCACCTATAATAGTCCACTGCTGGACATAGGCCTCCCCTAATGAGCGCCATAGATGGCATCATTATTTGGGGGTTATTGCCCATAATCCCCACGCTGGGCATGTGGGTTGGGGATATGCGGGATGGCTTTTTTATTACCCTAACGTAATTTGAATCTTTTGAAAAGAAACTAAGCATGGATTTTGAATCCCATAATAGATAGATAAAATTAATCTTAAAAACTTAAGAAACAAGAATCAGAATTAGAACCAATCGTTTATTTGCAGAATAAAGCCTTAAAGCCATGTAATGTCAAAGTACCCTCATACAGGTTTGCAAATATTTACATTAAATCAGTTATTTTAGTTACACAATATACTTAGTCAATTAATGTCAAATAAAACATAAATACAGAACCAATAGATCCTCCTTTTCGAAGTCAGTAAAAATATTCCGATAATAGCTTTTACGCATTTTTCGAGATAAAGGTAGCTTTTGTCCTGCCCTGTGATACCTACCTTACCTACCGAATTTTATCAAGTTCCGTTTAACCCGTTCACTGCCAAGGTTCAGAGATCCGAAGAGGCACGTCACTTTAATAAATAATGTTGGACATTGAGGTCGTGTGGTGCCGGCATAGAATTTCACCACCCCAACTCTTCCCGTGGGTGTCGTAAGAGGCGACTAAGGGAATCACACCGGGGAGCGGGCAGCAGCGCCCTCTGCAGAACAACTCCACTGAACTCCCCCAACCCGCATGCCCAGCGTGGGGATTATGGGCAATAACCACCAAATGATAATGCCATCTATGGCGTTCATTAGGGAAGGCCTATGTCCAGCAGTGGACTATTATAGGCTGGTGATGATGATGATGATGATGAATGTTGGACAATTCACACAGCGTCATAAAGCCCCAAGCTAAGCAGAGCTTGTGTTATGGGTACTAAATGACTGATATACATAATACAAATATTATTACATATATAGTTATTTTTTATTATACATCGAAAACGACCGAACGCCCTGAACAAATATCTGCAAAGCGTACACAATATTTGTCCCGAGGCGGGAATCGAACCCGCAACCTCCTGCGTCGCAGGCCGACCTTCGCCCACCGCGCCACAGAGGTCATCAAAAACTTTGGAAGGAGCTGTCATTATATGTATATAGCCGTGTGCGTCGGTAGCTCTCAAAGTATTCATGCCATGCCAAAGTTCATGTTTTCATCTTTACCCAGTCAATAAACATTCTGAAGAGTTTATATAATATATTTTCTAAATTAAGCCTTACAAACTCAGTTAGTTAATTTAATTTGTTCACTTTGTGTGCTTTAATATTCAAAATGTAGATCAAAGGATTACAATATTTAATATCATATTTCTGTAGGTAAAGCGCCTATGATTGGGTAATATATATAGGCTGTATCTACGGCCATCAAAAACTTTTTAGGCGTCTTCAGTCATTAATTATACACATGGAATTTTCTGAGTAATTTGAAATAATATCAAACTAGCAATTGTTTTTCCATCGCGCTTGTCAATAATGTCTGGCTCCAGCAGGGCAAGCACGGGCTTTCTTGTTTAAGGTAGAATAGTGAAAAATTACGTCACTTTGTCCGGGATAGCACGAACAGCATCCTGAAAACTATTGCTGATAGGGTCTCCTCTCCTATGTGGTTATGTTTTGTACAGTAAGCTTCAGAGAAAAGGATACACCCCTTAATAATGACATCGAGCCGTTTAAGATTTTTGTTCTATGACTAATAAGAAGTGGTGGCTAAGCGGTTCAGACATCTGCTCGGCAAGCTGAAGGTCCTGGGTTCGGATCCTATGAATACAACTTCACTTTTTGATGTTTTATTTTTGCTTTCAGCTTTTGTTAGTTTGTTGGTGGTCATTGTAATATTTTCGAAAACAAATATTGAGAAAAAAGTCTTAATAGTCTTTATTTGTGTGGATTGTCCAGCATTATTTATTTATTTATTTAATAAAAATTATTACACATCAAAAATTTAAAAACCATAATATTAAATGAGTAACAAATTGATTATAGTAAGTATTATGCTTAGGTTATAAGTAATAATTTTTATTAAATAAAGACTATTATGACAAGTATGTAAATAATTCGAGAAATAAATAAAAATTGTTTATACACCATATTTTTGTATACACTTACTTAATACCTTCTGAATATTTGTTTTCGAAAATATTACAATAACCACCAATAAACTAACAAAAGCTGAAAGCAAAAATAAAACATCAAAAAGTGAAGTTGTATTCATAGGATCCGAACCCAGGACCTTCAGCTTGCCGAGCAGATGTCTGAACCGCTTAGCCACCACTTCTTATTAGTCATTCAACAAAAACCTTAAACGGCTCGATGTCATTGTTAGGGGTGTATCCTTTTCTCTGACGCTTACTGTACATAGGGTAATAGGTGTAGTGTGATGTTTCCGTTGTGTTTTGTGTGTCATTAGTCTTAAGTATTTTCTGTGTTATTTTTTACTAACAAATTATGGATCTTGGTTGTCAGAAATAAAATATTTTTATTTTATTTATTTTTATTTGTCTCACTCATCGAATGCGTAAATTATTTGAAATTTATTTCTTCAACTTCAATAATGTACGCAATGTATGGCGATGCGATGCCATTATTGTCTATTCTACCCTAGAGAATAATCCCCGTGCTTGGCCTACAGACTCTGGAAGTGTAATGATTTTGTTTTGTTTTGTTTAGTATCCTACCATACTCATACTCTGTACTTACCATTGTCCGGGCCTAAATACATACGAGTAACGAGTCGCACTTTCTCCAGAATCATTATAATAGTAATGCTGACAAAGCCTCATTTAGTTCCAAGCTAAGCAAAGCACTGTCAAAAGCTTTGCGCAGGTTTTTTGTTACAAAATAAGTGTTTTGTATTATTCCTAGAAATACAATATAGAGGTAAAGGAAATTTCAGTCTATCAATTTAGTGCTTTTGGAAAACAACCCAGCGGAATTTCATTAAAACTTTGGTATTTAATTATAATTTCATTGCAAGAATATAATTAATCTTAAATCGTAGGTTGTCAGGTTCACTATTTAAATTAAATTATAGATTTTAAATTATTGAGTCAAAAGTTAAACACACACATTTCAGTAAAATTAAAGTATATTGATGAATAAATGATGTTGGACAATCACAGCATCATCTGTGTTTGTTGAAACGTCAGGAAAAGTAGGTAAACGCGATAAGTACCCCATTAAATATTACTCTATTAAAACTTTCTCCAATTAGCAAATACTTGATTAATACTCAGTCATGCGTAGCCATTCAAGCTTTAAACACCTTATTTCTTATTTTATAATAATTATCTGTATGAAGTTCGACATGTCAAAGTGCTTATTTTGTTGGCCTAAAGAAATTAAGTTATTGAAATTTGAAATTACAACTTATGTACCTTCATGCTCCAAAGACTTATCTTTGAATTCTATACTTACTTAATTTACTAAATCACGCTGAGTTCTGAAGTTCAGCACGGTACAGTATTTTTTACAGTTTCCATATGATTTTCTTTACATGATTCATTATTCAAGAAATCAAAAAACAATCTTAACCCAACCTTGCTTGGTAAAGTTTATCTTTCAAACTCTTATGACACCGCCAACGGCTCTGCGTTGAACTTATCCAGGTTAAGAATAAAATATTTCTAAGAATAAATTGGCTTAAAACATTGTATATTCAATAAACTCGTCGTAACAACAATAGAACATGGTAAAACCTTAGCAAGAAAACGCTAAGGTTTTACCATGTTCTATTAAATAATCAAATTAGAACTAGTACTTACAATTGAAATAATTGAGCTAGCCGCAGACTGTTACGAACAATCTATAGGTAGCTCAGTAGTTTTTTTAGGTAGTTAATTACCTATAAAGCTTGTAGCAACCTTGTAGCATTGTACCCTAGGTTAACTAACAGCGTAGATGGTCTACGGAAGGGAATTTTTCGTAGGCATTTCGTAGGCATCGGCAATCGTGGAATCGTGGATTCGTGGCGTGGCACTCTCAGTAGCAAACCAGCGTCGGCACGGGACGGACGTATCTCTCTCGCGTACGATTCTCAAGTAACGAACGTAAACAATAGTAAATTAATGTAAAGTTAGTGTAACATGATATGTATATTCGTATAGATTTTGAAGAAGTTCTACGAGATCGTGTTGAAGGTAAATATAATTTTAGATATAACTTTTGTTCTTTGTCCAAGTTTGCAGATATATGTTAATTAATTCAGTTATTTGCATATGCATGTAGAAAATGCATTGATAAACATGGTATTTATATTCAGCGTTTATTGATTTAGCTGATGACAAATCAAAAGGTTATGTTGTTGCAAATAATATATGATTTAGCCTGTCTAATCTAATATGCTACCCGATCCATTAACTTGATGTGATTGCGTTTGATCTTTTAAAGTTTCAAAACTTATTTATAATATCTTTGTTGCTGTTGTCACCTGTTAGTTTAATAAACTCGATGTAATTAACGTTATTACGAAATATACTTCGAAGGTCAAAGTCAGAAGGCAATATACCTTGAAGGCTTCCAATGAAATTTTATTATACTTGAAAACTTAGAGCTGACGTAGCGCAGCCATAATATTATTTAAAAAACTTACTAGAACGACCTCTGTGGCGCAGTAGGCGAAGGTCCGACTGCGACGCAGGAGTTTGCGGGTTCGATTCCTGCCTCGAGACAAATGTTTGTACGATCTGAAGATATTTGTTCAGTGTTCTGGCCGTTTTCTATCATCATCATCATCATCATCATCAGCCTATGTTAGTCCACTGTTGGACATAGGCCTCCCCTAATGAGCGCCATAGCGCCCTGTCTTCGGCTTGTCGCATCCAGCATCTGCCAGCAGTCTTTCGCAGATCGTCATCCCACCTGGCCGGAGGGCGTCCTACACTACGTTTACCAAGTCGCGGTCTCCACTCAAGAACACGTTTACCCCAGCGGTTATCGGTTCTTCGCGATATATGGCCGGCCCACTGCCACTTCAGTTTGCTAATTCTCTGAGCTATGTCGATGACTTTAGTTCTCTGTCGGATCAATTCGTTACGAATCCTATCCTTCAGAGAAACTCCGAGCATAGCTCTTTCCATAGCTCGCTGAGCGACTTTGAACTGGTGGACCAACCCTATCGTGAGTGTCCACGTCTCAGCTCCGTAGGTCATGACTGGTAGGACGCACTGATTAAAAACTTTCGTTTTTAAACATTGCGGTATGGATGACGAGAAGACTCGACGTAGTTTTCCGAACGCTGCCCAGCCTAGCTGGATCCTCCTCTTGGCTTCCTTCTCGAAATTGTTTTTACCCAACTGCAAAATCTGCCCGAGGTAAGTGTACTCAGAAACAATTTCGAGAAGGTGGCCATGTACGATCACCGGTCTTGGATCAATGTGGCCATTGATCATGATTTTGGTTTTATCCAAATTCATGCCAAGACCGATACATCGGGAGGCTGAAGCTAGACTGTCCAGCATCCGGTTCAGCTCCTCTAGCGACTCCGCCATTAAGACTATGTCATCAGCGAATCGCAGGTGTGAGATGTACTCGCCGTTTATGTTGATGCCCTTGTCTTTCCAGTCCAGCGTCTTAAACATATCTTCCAACGCGCTCGTGAACAGTTTCGGGGATATAACATCCCCCTGCCTCACTCCTCTGCGCAGTTGGATCGGTTTAGTCTGCTGGTCCTGTACTCGGACACTCATCGTAGCGGCTTCGTAAAGACATCTCAGCACCTCGATATAACGATAGTCTACTTGGCATCGCTGTAAGGATTGTAGAACAGCCCAGGTTTCAACGGAGTCAAAGGCCTTCTCATAGTCCACAAAGGCCAGACACAGGGGCTGATTATACTCTTCGGACTTCTGTATAATCTGCCTCACTGTGTGAATGTGGTCTATGGTACCATATCCTCCGCGAAACCCAGCCTGCTCCGGTGGCTGAAACTCGTCGAGTCTCCTAGCGAGACGGTTCGATATAACTCGTGAGAATAGCTTATAGACGTGACTTAGGAGCGAGATGGGTCTATAATTTTTAAGGAGGGTTTTATCTCCCTTCTTAAAAAAGAGCACCACCAAACTCCCACTCCACGCCTTTGGAGTTCTCCCACTGTGAAGGACGGCGTTGAAGAGGCTCTGTAACTCCTGTATAACAGGGTATCCTCCAGCTTTTTCTATGTATCATAAAAAATGTCTATCTATGTAATCTATTGTATTATGTATATCTGTCATCTAGTGCCCATATCACAAGCTCTGCTTAGCTTGGGGCTAGACGATGCTGTGATGGTCCAACATTATTATTATTATATTATACAGGAAAGTTTTAAAAATCATAGGATAAAAAAAATGAGGAATGCCATACGAAGCTGCCAAAATTCCTTAAATCTATGTATGCAAATTCTTTACGATTAGAAAGTACACAAGTGGTAATTTTTTTGTTCTGGCGCTATAATTAGGTGCCAAGTTGGCCCTTCAGAAGCAGTGATTATAACCGATGTCCGGGTTATGATTTTCGCATTTTTGTGTTTTTCTATGTGGCTTAATCGATTCTGATAAATAGTGTCAAAATCCTCATTTGGGTTGGTATGGCCCTTTGCTACATTTTGTAGGCACAACGGCAAACCAACAGTTTGTTTAGCCGTTGAGAGAAGCGTGGATCAAGTCCGACTTTTTTATTATTTTATTTCAGTTTTCAGTTACCCTGGTTTTGTTTGATCTGTCGAGTAACGAATGAGTCGGCCAGCTGTGGATGCTCTTATCCAAACCTTTAGTATTATTGTGTACTATAATCTTTCTCATTTCAATGATTTCGGGCCATATCTACCACCACCCAATCTTTTGGGAGGCATGCGAGGGGCCGAAGCCAGCAACACAAAGGCCTTTGTGAGAATTAATCTAAATTCGAGGGCTACACATAGCGGGTATCATCCACGGGTGCACATGATACATCCGAAGGTGATACCCGCTAGGTGTAGAGAGTATTTCAAAGGGAATTTAAATAATGAATTATATTATGATGACTTAAAAGTTAGGGTCCTCACTGAGATCTCACGGTGATGTCGCTGGCAACATATCTAAACTGAAGTCACGGCCAAAAGTTAGTACAGAAAAATCTGTACAAGGTTTTGCGCACGACTATGTCCGCGTAGATATCAAATAAAAAATTAAAAAATAGGATTCGGTCATATCGCGTGTCCCTGTACTACCCCGCGGAAACAGCGGGATAAAATGTATCCTATGTCCTTTCTACCGGTCTAGACACCGTCTGTGTGTTTAAGCGTGAAAGACGGGCAGGCAGACCAGAGAGAGTTACTTTTGCATTTATAATATTAGTAAGAATTGTATAGCAGTTAATTCACTTGGTCACGGTTTGTCAAAGGTCGTCTGCCATACAATAGTTTGCATACGTTACCAGCGATATCACGGTGAGATAGGGCCCTCCGAAAGAAACGCCAAAACAGGTTCTGTTAAAGGTACTTGTCTTTGCATCATTACTGGCAAGCTACTCCGTGCTCGGTTTATCAGCATTTTTAACAAAAAATCCTTTTGCTCTCTTGTTGAACAAAACTTAGGTAAGTAAGAATTCTTTACAAGTGAAAAAAAGTATTTCGAATTTACTAAATTGTGGGAATAAATGTTTTGAGCTCGCCGCCGTAGATTCATTTTGAATTTATGAAGGACCTTCGATAAAACTCGATAAGTTCGTTCCATAAGTTCTCGTTAGGCCAGGTAAAAGATGTAATGATGTTCACACTAGAGCAAATGTTTTATTTTTGGGCTTATCAAATCCTTTCTTTCTAATACTCTTGTTTTTTCCGTCCCAACGCAATGCAAACTGTGTGCGAGAGGGAGTAAACGTGAAAGTTGATGCAGCAGGTGTGGTAAGGCCTAGGCCTACTTATATCTACTGCATCGGCATGACTAATCTAGCTTATAGTCATCCTATTATCTATACCTAGACTATAATTAATGTGAAAACGAATGTGAGTAAAAGTACAAACTTTATTAGGTTTCAAAATACAAGCTAAATATCTCTAGTTTAACAAATAGGTACCTACCTAACTACAAAGTTGCGTGTACACTGCATCAGAGTCAAGCAACGATTGTATTTCAATTATGTCGATAGGGTGCGTCTACTGCTATCTTATTCTGCATCGGAAATATTGGTATTTTTAAGCAATCGAGTTTGCCAATGATGTCTTGTGTTATATTATAATCAATTATAGCCACCCAGTCCACACTACGTTAGTACCTACTATATAATTATTCTGTCACTGTACCTATAATAATGTTAAATCACAGTATACATATAGTACTGTGGTTAAATTCGAATTTTAGTAAAACTTACAGCTCGAACCTTGAAATAAACAAAAGACAACAGGTTTTACGAATGCTTTACAGCAAACCACAATTATAGCGCATAATGTAACGAACGTTATAATTTTCTTTCTTTTTGGGTGAATAGTGCTTTTTGCTAGTCAAAATCAAAATAAAAGTGCTTTATTTCCCTTAAACCTAACTTGGCTTTTGGACACGTCACTAAATACAAAATACAATAAAATAAAATTACATAAGAAATACAGGAAATAAAGTGATCACTTTGATTCTTAGTTCACTTCAATATTTTTAAGGTAAAGAAGCGAATAAGTTTTTCACATACGTAACCTATACGCAAATTGTTGGTAAGCAAGGGCCATTTTGCAAGAACAAATTACCTATGGATTACAGGTAAATTTACGGTCCTACCTCAAATTTGACGCTCAAAATTTGAAGTAAACAGCAATCAGCCGTCGTCCCATCGGATTATTTGGCTAAAAAAAATATTCAAAAACCATTTTCTCATCACTTTTAAGGTAATGTAATGACACCAGTTAGATAAATAAATAATTATGTTGAGTGTCAAAATAAAACCTTGTTTAGAAGAAAATGAGTCAACTTTGAAACCTAAGTCGCTACTAATTTTAAGGTGCGTTTATGTGAAACGGGTTGCTTTGATGGTACCTGAGCTGGTTGCTTCTACGATAGTTACAAAGAAATCTGAATAATAGTGCTTTATTATTCAGATTTCTGTGGATAGTAACGACCTCTGTGGAGCGGTGGGCTAACGTTCGTCTGCGACGCAAAAAGTATCAGGTTCAATGTCCGCCTCGGATCAAATGCTTGTAAGATCTGGAGATTTTTGATTCAGGTAATCTGGTTGTGTGTTATAACTTATAATATAAAATAAAATATTGTAAATCTATCTATATAGTAGATAAAAACTGGCCCATATACGAGTTATTCCAGGTCATAAACCACCTGTGTACCAAGTTTCATCAAAATCCGTTATGTAGTTTTTGCTTGAAAGAGTAAAAATACCAACATCCTTACAAACTTTCGCGCTTATTTTTTAGTAGGTGTACACCGTATGTGCCCAAGCACGCACATCAAGAACACAATTTCTTAACTAAAAATGTGATTGCAAATTTGAGGTTAGCTATTTCGTCACTGTAAAACGTATAAAGATCACGAGTATAGGCTGTAGTGCGGTAGCGGTGTTGGATGTCATTTACTCACTAATTAATAAGTCCTTTACTCACTGAGGCTTTACTGTTGACAGATGAAAGCGTGGACTGCACATGAGCACGACACTTCCCTGTCGTGCTGTCGCGCGCTGCACGTCAAGCACGCGTCCTACGCCAGCGCCCTCTATACACTGGTAAGTATTCTTGTAATTTTGAATGGTCTAACTTTGCTATTATATTTTTTTTATAGTTATCTGATCCGATGTGTCTATAGGGGGAAGTGGGGTACATTGATAAAGTTCCATATAATGTATACCTATAAACATAAAAAAAATCATTAATTTTGATTCAACGTTTAGCTAAATAATTAAATATTATAATGTCATAGTTTAAAATTGTTTAAATCATCAAAGAAAAGAATTAATTAACGTTAAGAAAAAAATGGCTATTGTATCAATCTGCCCTCCTAGCTAACTAGATGGGTAAATACATTCAACATTAATAGTTTAATATACCTTAAAGACTGAAGCTTACGGGCAAACCGTATCATAGTTTAAATTAGATTAATTTCTATAAAACATAAATAAATTAAAAATAAAAACAATCAAACAGCTTTGAATATGCCCAGAAATAGCTTTCGTACAAAAAACCTTACTTAGCTGCTACACAAAGCTTACTTTCCAAGTTTTACTATGTCATCATCATCATCATCATCATCAGCCTATGTTAGTCCACTGTTGGACATAGGCCTCCCCTAATGAGCGCCATAGCGCCCTGTCTTCGGCTTGTCGCATCCAGCATCTGCCAGCAGTCTTTCGCAGATCGTCATCCCACCTGGCCGGAAGGCGTCCTACACTACGTTTACCGAGTCGCGGTCTCCACTCAAGAACACGTTTACCCCAGCGGTTATCGGTTCTTCGCGAAATATGGCCGGCCCACTGCCACTTCAGTTGGCTAATTCTCTGAGCTATGTCGATGACTTTAGTTCTCTGTCGGATGAATTGGTTACGAATCCTATCCTTCAGAGAAACTCCGAGCATAGCTCTTTCCATAGCGCGCTGAGCGACTTTGAACTGGTGGACCAACCCTATCGTGAGTGTCCACGTCTCAGCTCCGTAGGTCATGACTGGTAGGACGCACTGATTAAAAACTTTCGTTTTCAAACATTGCGGTATGGATGACGAGAAGACTCGACGTAGTTTTCCGAACGCTGCCCAGCCTAGCTGGATCCTCCTCTTGGCTTCCTTCTCGAAATTGTTTTTACCCAACTGCAAAATCTGCCCGAGGTAAGTGTACTCAGAAACAATTTCGAGAAGGTGGCCATGTACGATCACCGGTCTTGGATCAATGTGGACATTGATCATGACTTTGGTTTTATCCAAATTCATGCCAAGACCGATACATCGGGAGGCTGAAGGCTGAGGCTTTTACTATGTATGTTGTTTGAATTTTGTGAGGGGTCCAAGAGTCCTGTAAGGTCTAAAGCAAATAAAGCCTTTGATATTTGATATAACCAAAAATAGTTCAGGGGCATTAGTTTGCACACACATGACCCCTGAATCTCACCCCTGGCACCTCTGTTCCGTGATTGGAGAAAAGCTAAGTCTTGGTCATCATGGAATCAGCGCTAGAGTGATTATGTCACGTTTTCTATATTATATTAGAATAATATTATTATTATATTGTATATCGACATAAAATAGAAATAGCAAGTATCCTTTTAAAAATATATAATAATATATTTTTAAAAGAATACTTATTATTTCTATCTTATGTCGCCAACTTATTAACTAGCTAGCATTAAACACTTCTTATAGTGTGTGATATGTAAAAATCATATGTCTTTCTAAAAAGTGTTTAATTTTATCGTAGTTTAGGAAGTGTAAAACTCGAGCATTACTAAAAACTATTAAAAAATATATTAAGTCGTCAGGCAGTACGAGACATCCTCCTTTTACAAAGACTCGAATTTTAGCTGTTCGAACAACAAAGAACAAACATTATATTTCAATTTATTTTTAAAAAGGTGACTGAAAGCGCCTGTTTGTTGAGTGTAGGATGTTTATAAGAAGGGTGATTACCTCCGATATACCTCCATGGTAGTAAACGTTTTTTGCTTTGCGCATAACAAAGACATAAAATTAATAAGCTCTTTTCACTTACGACCAAATTAATTAAATGTGATCGTGGCTTTTTGAAATTAATTGAAAATGAATATTATGCAAATATTATTATTCATTATGCAAATAAAACAAAATTAAATAATTAATATAAATCGGTCACAGCTGAAATCAAACTCACACATATATAAAGAGGTGAAAAACATTTTCACTATTTTCCTTAAGTAAAGTTTAAGTGTGATCATTAAGTGTATTTAAGTTTTATTTTCTCGCAATCTAAGTGAAATATTAGTTGTTTCACTTGGGCCAAAGCCACCCATTAAAACTTGACATCTTCCCTCGCTACGCTCAGGAGTATAATAACCCCATAAATAATGGGGTGTAAACCCTTGTTAAATCGATTATTTTCTTTTTTTTTAGTTCATAAAGTCGCAATACACAGTTAGTTTTCATAGTAGAAAGAAATGACTCATGGCAAAGTAGAGCTTTTGTGGCTCATTACTCAGAAATCGTTGATGTTCCCATAATCCTGTTATCAACCGGCTCATTAACGTAACGAAACTGTGCATTTGGTATGTTAATCCCTTTAATGTATCATTCATTCTGTGTGCATAAAGTGTAGACATGTTGGTGCCTATGGTAATAGCATAAAGTTTCTTCGCATGCGTTTTACGGGATGTAAAGTATATCCCAGGATATATAACATTCAACATGTTCAGCTGTAAAACCGTGGAATAGTAATAGACAGACAGATATGTCAAGCTATTTTCGCATTTAAAAATCAGCTTATAAATAATAGTATTTATTTACCTACATTCTTCTCGTCATATTTATTTAGCTTCAAAGTTTCAGCAGGTTAAGGCTCTGAATATATATTAATGCTGCTACAACACAGCACAAAATGTGCAATTGGTCTTTTACTCTTTAGATATATTTTACAGTCACTAAAATGGATATCTTTGTATTTATAAGGGCTCAAATCTATCCGTATTCCAAACACCATTTTATTATAATACTAGCGGCCCGCCCCGGCTTCGCACGGGTTTTAAACAAAAATTTCAGAAATTATACACACTAAAACGATGGGTTTCACAGTTTTCATACGGATCTTTACTTTTTTTAACAGCATTGGGGTTTTTGACATTGACTCGACATTCCAAAACTGACACTGGCCGTAGAGAAAAAGCAAGCACCGTGCGCTATACAACCTCTTTTTCTATTCTGACGCGCCATAATAGAAAAAGAGGTTGAATATACAGCCCACGGTTCAATTATTGAATTTTTCATGCGGATCCCTAACTTTTTTTTAAATATTATATAGCCTATGTTCATCACGAAAAATTAAGGATTCTAATGGTGAAAGAATTTTTTAACTCGGTCCAGTAGTTTGGGAGCCTATTCAATTCAAACAAACAAACAAACAAACAAACAAACATGCAAACAATCAAATCTTTCCTCTTTATAATATTAGTATAGAAAATGTATAGAAAAGCCTTTTGTAATCGGTTGAATTTCTCCAAAACCGTAGGCAGCATCATAGCTACACAGTGGCAGATAATTATAATATAATTATAACTGAGTTAGGTAGGTATTATAGATCTGTTCTTATAATTCACCAGCACGCAATGTTCCGTTAATCCTCTAAGTCACGATGATTTGTACGGCCCACGCTGATCGTCCTAATGAGCCGGCCTAAGAAGGGTTAAGGAACATTGAAAGTAAATTGAAGGAGTTTTTTAAAATATAATATTCTCCTACGGCCCAAGTCAATTTATTGGACATCTTACCACGCAAATCCAATTCATTGGACAAAATGAATAAAGCCAGTCCAAAAATGTTTTAATGTTTATCGATTGTTCTTAGTTTCTAAACTTTTTAATATTATTGACAGACAGACTTGACAGACGGACAGGTTGGGGGTACGTACCTGCTATTTATATATTATAGGATCTGTCCGCATATTCAAAAGTGGAATATCTTCGGTTCATTGAAGGGACATGGGAGTAAGTAACCTATAACTTACTTGCTTTGTTTCCGGGACAAAAAGTACCCTACGTAGTTCCCGGGACACCAGATCCATTCGGCAGTTAAAGCTCAAAAGGACAGACAATTACTTTCGCTTTTAAAATATTAGTATGGATTGAACCGTAAAACCACATAATGCTACAGATTTATCAGCAAAAAACACCTCGCGCATTTGCGAGCGTTCCGACGAAAGCGCGGTACATTTTTTATACACAAAGATCAGGCTAACCTCTGAGATTAAAACCTTCATAAAATCCCTTTGATTCTCTTTAAATGAGCCTTGACCCTAAGTGATATATAACAGTAGCAATGTCTCCTCACTTTGCTTATTAATTACTCGGAGCTAGCAATCAATCTTCCTAGAATTAGGTCGGTGAAACTGACCATTTGTTCGGCTTTTTGTCGCCAGCTTTTGTGCCAACTGGCGTGGCTAGTTTTATCTAATTGGGTGAGTGAGTTCATGTTTTGCTAATACTATCCCTTTTACTTTTCACTATTTTTTTTGCATGACACAGCTGCACTTTTTGAGACTAATTTTCAGTGAAAGTTCTTGAACTGAATTCAAGAACTTTCACTGAAAACTTTTTAGACTGAATTTTGTCTCAAACATTTTCTAGAATTTTGCTTCTGTAACCTAGGTACTTGCTACTTACTGGGAAGGTAAGGTAAAAATTAGGTTTAAACTTCTATTAACAAAGTAAATTACAGTAGGTTCTTATCAGAATATAACAATTAAAACTAAGGTATAAACTTATATATCTATTTTCTAAAAATGAAAGTCTTTATAAGTAGCCGTTAGAGGTCTTAAATTAGCCTAAGCATTACTTTAAGGACCATGTGATTAATATACTACATTGGGAGTGTTTTTTTTTTGTTTTTATGAGAATACACATCTTTAAACCGAATAGCTTAAATATAAGCCTCAGTCAAGATTAGCGTATATTCGCAGTTTGATGGAATCCGCTGATGTTACTGTAGAGGCAGCCCTATAATTAGGTTGTGGACCTTGAAGACAATTAGGCATTAAGGGAGGCCTGTCATGTCAAGCTTACTATAAAATATCAGATTATCTAGACGATAAAAAGTTTTGGGACAAGTTTTGCTCTAACTCGAAAACTAGCAACTAAGTTGCTAGTTTTCGAGTTAGAGCAAACAAGATTCTAGTTCGCTTCTTTACCCTTAAAATATTGAAATGAACAAAAATCAAAGTGATGACTTTATTGTCCAGTTTTACTTTGTATTTTTTTTTACGGTATTTAAAGAGTCCTGTTAGGTCAAACGGATTTAAAGAACTTTGATATTATTTGGGGAAGGCTCATTAGGGGGAGGCCTATGTCCAGCAGTGGACAGTTATAGGCTGGTGATGAATGAATGATATTATTTGTGTATTTAATATGTCAAATAGTCGAATAATGTAAGCTGATGATAATGATACATAACTAAATAATCCGTGTGGCTGCCACAGCGTGGAATTCGAAAAACTTTTTAAATTTAATGTAGTCCAATGAATGTGCGTCTAGTTTATGAAAAATACATGATCCATGCGCCTTTGATATCATCATCATCATCATCAGCCCACATTAGTCCACTGCTGGACATAGGCCTCCCCTAATGAGCGCCATAGCGCCCTGTCTTCAGCTTGTCGCATCCAGCATCTGCCATCTGCCTTTGATTATAGTAATGTCAATACACAATCAAACAGAAAAGGAAGATTATATTACGGCAAAGAAATAAGGTAAAACGAAGTATTTACAATTCAAAGAATTAATCTTATTGCAGACTGTTGCAAACAATTAAAGGTAACTCAACTAAAAAAAACTCATCCATCTATTTCATTGTTCATAAAGGTTTTACCCTCATAAGCTCTTGAGGCACGTTGGGGTATCTTTAAGCCTAGCTTAGAAACTGAGAGTAGGGGAGCGGGGGGGGATTGTGTCCTTCTAAGGGAAATTGAAAATAGACCTCATATTTATTGAAGTTATAAACGAACGCCGCCGTGTGGTGCCGGCATAGAATTTCACCACCCCAACTCTTCCCGTGGGTGTCGTAAGAAGCGACTAAGGGAAACACACCAGAGATGGGCAGCAGCGCCCTCTGCAGAATAACTCCACTGTACTGCGATCTCCAACCCGCATGCCCAGCGTGGGGATTATGGGCAATAACCCCCAAATAATGATGCCATCTATGGCGCTCATTAGGGGAGGCCTATGTCCAGCAATGGACTATTATAGGCTGGTGATGTTGTTGATGATGTTGATAAACGAACGTATCCGAGTAGCGTCCGAGCGAATACGAGTCGTATTAAGCCTATATTCACACCGCTCCCACCGCTCACCTGACCACTCCCATTACCCCTTGCTCCCCTCAGTTGCAAAACTTTATGTATACAAGTTAAACCTTTACAATTTCCAATTCAAACTTTATGCCAGCACGATACCTATTCTTTTCACTAGACGATGAACGTATTTCAACTTTTGAAGTACATTGTTCTTGTCTGAAACACTGACTTTTTCAATGTTCCCTTTGTTTTTTGTCATTATGAACTTGTTATCAGCGTGTTGAAGGCACTTGAAGCCCGAATTGTTTTTATATTCACTGGTATTGTTATTCGTTGGAGGATAACAACATGCCTTTGATAGCTATTTAAAATAATGATGTTTGAGGGTACTTGAAGAAGCCTAAAAGAAATTTTGCTCAAACTCAGCTCATTTTATAGAATTATATCAGTTTTAAAATATGGTAAAACCTTTTCTTTCTACAAAGAAAATTACTATTAAAGTATAACCAAATAAGAATAAGTATCTACAATTAAAACAATTAATTTTACTGCGGATTTTATTTTTAGAGAATAGAGAATATATGTATAAGTGTAAATAAATACGAACTGTAATTTTATATTCTGTTAAGTACCTACTGTCTTTTTTTTGTTTATAACTGCAGACTGTTGCATACAAACAATCTACAGGTAGCTCAAATCAATACCAGTCAAATGCGTACTTAAGACGCTGACTGCATTGCGTCGCTGTATGACACCGCTGAAGCGCTGCGTCAGATACTGACCAGCTCTCGGGTCACACGTTGCTTCGTCACTCTGATATTTTTTTTAAACCGAAAAAGCTATTTTATTTATCCTGCGATGCAAACTAGTCTTTAGCAACCATCATACACAACTGCCGCAGTTGTACTGAAACATTGCATCTTATTAATGGTTATTGCCAAAACAGCAATCTAAAATACCAACGTGCTGGCTAATTGCCTCCCTAAATCTCACATGGTCGTGGTACGAAAGACGCATTTACACTTAATGCAGGTTTCAACTGAATTGTAAACAATCGTCTATACAAAGATAAGAAAGAAGATAAGATTATATTTTTTTATCCTCAAAACTTATGACTACTTATACTTAGGTACTACTTATACATCGGGCGTTTTTTAAATCACTGGCCCAAAAGAGCAACATCATTTGAAGCCGTGCTTTCGAATGCACCAGGGCCTTTATTCACTATTGCCAATCCAAGCGCGTTTCACAGATATGACAAGACAGCGGCGTGGAATCGAACCAAATCGTATTTAGAATACATTGTGACGTCACACGGTTTGGGCAAGGAATTTCCTATTTCTTAGAGAATAAAGGTCCTGGTAGAATATTGTTAACGTAAAAACTAACGTTATAGGCAAGGATAAGATAATTGTCATCAGAACATGTCTGTCCACAGCTGGACAGAGGCCTCCTCTAATGAGCGCCATATCGCCCTGTCTTTTCGCTTGTCATCTGGCTAGCGGGCGTCCTACACTACGTTTGTAGAGTCGCGGTCTCTACTCAACAACGCTTTTACCCCACGGATAAGTAAGGATAGGATAATAGCCGAATAATATAATGAAATAAGCCGAAATCAACTGCTTTCCGTTTAAATGAATTCTAATTTTGTCGCAACTCGCAAGTTGCATCTACCAAAGTTCTCATTAAGCTCACAGAGGTCGTCGTCCACATTCTACATAAATCTCTCGATTTTCCAAAGATAGATAGAAAATACTTAATACACACAAAGAAAAAAACATTACAAAAATACATACTTAGTAGATTAGGTATAATGTTGGGTATAAAATAAAAGTGTTGAATTTACCGAGAAATGTATACAATGTATAGTCTGTTTTTAAGATTATTTTTTTTAAGTTTATATTACCTTTACTAATAAAGAAAATCAATATGAGTAAGCAAATGAAAACTAGTATTTACTATTGAAACCATTTTAGCTAACTGAAGACTGTTGCAAACTAACTACAGGTAGCTCAACTGAAAAGATAAATAGAGATAGATATATCTAATTGATTACATTGATCCCATTATTGGAGCATAGATCGAGTTTAAAGATCTAAGTCTACAAATTTAATAGACTGTATGAATCTCAATATTTTCTATTAAAACACAGTTGAAAAAACTCAACTTCATTTTAGAACAGTGAATTTTCCCAACATTATTAAAACAATCTGTCTGAGTCTCGTATAAGTCTCGAATAATTTGTTAGAAAATTTTGAAATTATAATTATGAAGCTGCGAAAAAAGTTATACATAAAGTAAGCTTATTTACCTTACCTTAAAAATACTGAAGTGAACAAAATGTTCGAAGTGATTACTTTATTTTCTAGTTTTAGTTATTTAGAATTCTGTTGAAGAGTTCTGTAATGCCTATTTTTTCTTTTTTCAAGTTCATATAATTTTTTTACATTATGACTTTAAGCGGGTTTACTACGAACCTATTTTGTGTTGGAAGAACACCAACGTTTCATTTCTTAACGATGAAGTCTCCGCTGAAGTCCCTCGTTAAGGGATGAAAAGTTGGTGTTGTTCTAACACAAAATATGTTCGTAGTTAACCCGCTTACATTCATATTCTTTGTTTATTCATAAGATTTCAGGTTTTTAAAATATTTTTTACCGTACTGCCGAAACTTTCTTTACAGACGTAAGAATGTATACAATTCAACTTAAAATTAAGATCTATGCCTGCTGTTACAATTTATATTCTAAAAAAATATTAATACCTTAAAAATATTTTCGTTGACCCATATTTCGAAATTTAATTTAAATGTCGATAATTATGTCATATACAAATACACAGGTATACAGCGCTTTGAAATATCACATATTACTTTATGTTATTATATGATAATATATTATTGGATGTCCATTTTCCTAACTGTTATTAAATTTATTGTTTTTAATAATTACATCCCATGTACACTCGGTACCAATAAACAGCCCTACATAAGTGTTAATGTTCTTATATTAAGCAGCATAAGATCTTTTACTTAAATTATTAGGCATCTCATGTAAGTACCTCAACTTTGTTATCCGATCGATGAACTCGTTTATTTTGAATAATACAAGTACCTACTTATCAAAGAAAAACGCTGTCTGACTTGAATTGGATCCCATTAAGGTAACGAGCAAGTAAAGCGAAGCAAATACAAAATATTTTCTGAGAGTTTCTGAACCTGTTTTATGCTAAAGTAAGCATCTATTTCTATATCAAAATAAAACGATGAGTAAAATAGAATTTGTCTATACCAACAACACAATGCATATTCTTTCAAGGCAGGCATTCCAAAATATCATATTTACGTCACAGTAATTGTAACAAAATATTATGTATCAATATCGGACTACAAGATTGTACTGTACATAAATATCATCACATTGTAATTATCGGCCGTATGTCGTATACATAATCAATGACAAAATGGCTTACTGCGAGTTTCAAACGATTGGATTTCAAACTCTGTTTCTGGTGCATCTAATATGAATTGATTGAAAGCCCATAATGAGTTGGTGGTTTGCCATCTCGCTAGTCGCCCATTATGCAGGAATTAATGTTTTGTATGAGCTAATAGGAGCAACAGAAACCACATTCGACTTAGATTTATCCACTAGGAACTTACTATTAGGTAGATAGATGGGTTATAAAAAATAATTTTGTTAAGTTATGTATTAACTTAACAAAATGTTTTTTTTTAACTTGCCTATAGGATCTAAATAGTTTTGCTTTTAGTAGCTGTATATTATGAAATAACCCATAAATTTTGGGTCGCTTGCCCTGTCCAATTATATGAATTCTCTATTTCAGACTTCATAATGTCCATAAGTTACCTACATATAATTAGCGCACAATAATCAAACAGTAAATATTTACAAACAATAATGAAACACAAATATTAATTTAAAGAAAACATTAATTAAATCGAACACAACACAATATGGCGGTCATAAATAAGGCGGCTACCGTGGCGGCGAATGGCGGCGTCACACTCACGTATTGCGCTTTTCTATAAAAATCTTATCACTGCGCTAAGTTATAGTCAACCCTATTGGCTAAAGGCTTTCCTTATGCTATTTATCACATTGTATCACTGATTCACATATATGGCTCCAATAAAACTCAAGTTTGTAAATTTTTTATCTTCTCAGACTACAATTTGTAAGGGCCATAACTGAAAACCAGTGCAGTGTTAATTTCAACTATAGACATCTTTCTCGTTGAGTTTTTTCCTATTTTTCTTGTGGTTAGGGTAAGTAATAAATGAATTTATCCCATAAGATAATTATTTGCACATTTTTGTGTTGTGTAACAGTAGTGCAGTCCAGACATGGGACAACCGTTAAGGTCATCGCATAGAATTATGAAAAGCACTACGGTTGCTACGGGATCAAATAAGCTGTACACACAGCTATTGCGCGCGAGCCATAAACAAGCAAGGTATAAACCAAGGATTGGCAAGGTTGAAGCAAGGTCGCTTGCCGCGTGAGTTTTGCTACTTAATCCTGTCACTATAGAGTTTGTAAATATAACGAGCTTAGGCCATTTTTGAATGCCAAAATTGTACTGTCCGGTGCGGCCCAGAGCTACGTCCTTAATGCTTGGTGTAAACGAGCGTTTGTAAGACATCTACAGTTTCCACACATGACGGTTTCCTTAGAGCTCCTAGTTTGAGTAAGTAGGGTTTAGCGAAAATTGCGTGCTGAGAAAATCATCCGGTCTTAGATAATATCAGGCACATCTCAAGCTAAGCATCCTCGCCCAACTGGTAGAAAACCCTGAAGCCTTTGCCACATTTGGCGGAAATTCAGTCGCAGATCTGACGCGTCGGAACGCCAATACGTTATTGCGTATAAATGACTAATAACGGACAAATTACGCGGAAGATCGGTCGTTCCATGTCGTTCAATGTTTTACCGCAACGGAAGTACGGCATCGTTCGCCACACTTGACGTTTTACTATAAAAACTATCGTAGTTTGAAGAATTCATTATGAATGTAAGCGGGTTAACTACGAACCTATTTTGTGTTGTGTGACATCATTAGGGTGAGTGCGGCTCACCCTGATGATGTCCCTCGTTAAGGGATGAAACGTTGGTGTTCTTACAACACAAAATAGGTTCGTAGTTAACCCGCTTACATTCATAATGAACACTTGACGTTTCCGTCAAGTGTGGCGAAGGCCTTACACTGCCTCACATTAACTTCATGTCTGAAGTGAATTATGCCTAGAGAGATACTGTAATTTAGTGAATACGATAGGAATCAATGTTCATGTTAGCGAAACGGAGCCTTAGCCGGAGATAATTGAAGAACACGCTAACGTTTTACTCGGTTTCTCCTAGTAATTAGAACACGGAATATTTTTCTTTGTACGAAAAGTATTTCCCTGTTATTGTTGGGTTTAGGGATTTGGTTTCATGAAATTTTTATTTCTATGGGCGCGCACTTCACTAAACTTAGTTATGTACACAAGAAATTGTCATGTAAATATACTAGCGACCCACCCCGGCTTCGCACGGGTGCAATGCTGATATTATTGCATGTTATACATATAAAGCTATTTCTTGAGTCACTCTACCTATTTAAAAAAATCCGCATCTAAATTGTTCCGTAGTTTTAAAACATACAGACAGACAGACAGCGGGAAGCGAAACTTTGTTTTATACTATGTGGTGATTAATAATTACCTTATAGATTTTATAAGCTTAAATTGTGTTCTATAAATAAATAAAGACATAATTTCATGTTTTGAATTTACTAATGAGTTCAAACAATCCGATTTTTTAAATAATCCATAGACCTACGTTTGGACACAACCTCGCCCGATGGTAGTGATGAAGACTAATTCACTTTGTTTTGAATTGTTAAGAACTTTTTTAAATCACAAAAATGTTCAATAAGTACTAATATTATGAAGAGGAAAGATTTGATTGTTTGTTTGTTTTAATTAAATAGGCACTTAAACTAGTGGAACGATTTGAAAAAAATCTTTTCTCCATTTGAACTCTATCATTAGGGATTACATAAATGAACTTTTTGATAATTTCACAATTTTACAAAAATTAGGGACCCAATGTAAACTTTGATAATGTAACAAGACGTGTGTAAGAAGTGTGTAAGAAGTTACTATAATTTTTTATATGTTTTTTAAAAAGCTACCCGTGTGAAGCCGGGTCGGACCGCTAGTATTCAATAATTGGGATAAGCTCAGTAAAATGCCGACAAGCTTATCAAGCATGTACGACGGTTTCCAGATTAAACCCGATACGCACGACTTGTGATCGTAGGCGTGCTTAAAAGTTTATTTTTCTGTGGTTTTTTTCTTTTCCTTTATTATACAAATCGAGGATAACTTTCATGACAACTGACGACCTCTTTGACGCGGTGGGCAAAGGTCCATCTGCGACGTAGGAGGTTATGTGTTCGGTTGCCGCCTAAAGACAAATGTTCTTTTGACAAATGGTCGTTTTCTATGAATAGTAAAAAATATCTATGTAATATTGAAATTAAATTAAATAGTATTTCTTTGCATAAATAAAGGTTAACAATGATGATCTAAGAATAAAGTATATTTGGCATTAGCTTAGCACTAGAAAATTATCATAAAAGTAAATAATCCATTTGAAATAGCATCAAAAATTAAGAAATATGTCTAACACAAACATGTATAAAACAGTAAAAAAAGATCTTTGTCAGAAAATATTGGATTATATTATATTTAGTAGGTACAAGTCCAAATAGTAATTATTTATGTGGATTTCAATAATTGTATTAATGCTAGATGATGCTGTGTGGATTATCCAGAATTATTATCATTAAATCTATATTCCTCAAAGTAAAACCCAAGGATTGATGACGCTGGAAGATTGGTCTATTGACGCTTCCCTTTCTCTATTTGAACACAATTAGATAATTCTCCAAGACTAACTGATTTGCTCTGGATATGTTCGTAGTTTACTCTGTTATGATTTCAACAACTTTCCCAATTGGTTTGCACTGAATTGGAACATAGGTATTTTGAAATTAGTTTCGAAATTGCTAGACTAGTGCGATGTATAATTAATACATTTAATTAGAATCAATGAGATGCGTAGTTTGATTCGAAATTGGTTGTGGTTTTCGCGCAATATTTGTACAACGGGGAACAAATATTAGTTTTGTTTTAGTTGTTGCTGCTCACCTTCAAATTTAATTTTATGAATTTTTTGCTATTTGTACATATTTTGTTTTTGCAACAGTCTGCAATTAGCTCAATTTTTCAATTGTAAACTCTAGTTCTAATTTGGTTATTGAATTGTATCTTTCTTTGTTACTAACGTTTAACGAGCTATATTAATCTTAATACGAGGAAAGATTTGATTGTTTGAATTTAATGTGCACTGAAACTCTGGGCCGATTTGAAAAAATGGGTTAGCTCATTCACCTTTATAATCTTACATTATCCCTGATGGACATAAGCCAAAGAATGTTTTCAAAAAGTTAGGGATCTGTATTTAAATATATGAAAACTGCATTAATGTAACCGAACGTGATAAAAAATAACATTTTTGTTAAATAGCCGTTCGAAGTTGGGGCAGACCGTAAGTAAAGAAAAACAGAGCTTTTGATATTCCATCGCACATTTCATCAATTTAGTAAAACTGTAAAAAGATTTTCATAATAAAACAAACATTTTGAATTTCAACGCCCATTGGTTTTGGATATTGAATTTGGTTCCAAAGGTTTTTATTATTTTTATAGAGATTAAATATTTAATATTTACCCCTATATATTTTTCTATAACTTTTGACCTCCAATATTTCGGCTCAGTTTCATGCACTAACCACAGATAATACTGACTCATAAATTACTCGAGTGTAAAAACAAGTGAAATTTTTTATGTTATTTAATCCAGTGTCATTTATAAATATGAAAAAAAACTTTTACTATTATTTCATTTATTTATTTTTTTTGGATTGCCATCTGCTTAACTAATTACAATTTAATTTAAAATAGACACAGAAAGCTAATAATGAGGCATTCGTAATTCGCATTCATGTATACAACGATTTCAGGGATCGCATAACATGGCATTACTGTTGTTTTAAGAAATAATGAGTCGTAAAATGGAAAATTGGGAAACTATAATGAATGTACTCGACAGCTCTGGCATCGCATTAACAACTCTGCCAGAGGGTGTTAATCCAATTGAAATTGATTATTCCCTTATCGGAAAATCAACAATACAATTTGAGTAAAAATTTTATAAACCTTTCATGTAAATTTACCACCATTTTGGCACAGTTGCGGGCTCAAATAAGCCGTAAGACAAGAAAAGTCAAAAGATAGGCATCAGCGATGTCCGCCAATATTGCCACACTAGATATAAGTTGTAGTTACAGTTTGTTATAATTTACTATAAAAACTATCGTATTTTAACAGATTCATTATGCTTCTTCCAACACAAAATAGGTTCGTAGTTAACCCGCTTACATTCTTAATGAAGTTTGTTATATTGTTTATGGGTGCAATAAAGATATTTTACATCATGATTATTTTTCGTGTCACGTGTTTTTCAATGTGTTGACGTTTAGTAATATTATTTGTTTTGTTTCAGAATATATCAATTTTGGTGGTGCTGTTGTATAGTTGGAGAATAGGGGTCAATGCAAAGAGGTATAAGGAACTAGACGATGTTTATTTTGGTGAGTAGAAAGAAAGATCTTGCAATGTTCATACGACAAACTCAAACCGTGAATTGCGCAAAGACGTAAAAATCTTATAATTATTAATTATTATTCTTAGTCCAATATGCACCTTAGGACGTTAATCTATACTAATATTATAAAGTGGAAAGATTTGATTGTTTGTTTGTTTGAATTGAATAGGCTCCCAAAAATCTGGACCGATTTAAAAATTCTTTCACGTTTAGAATCTGTAATTTTCCGCGTTGAACATAGACTATAGAATATTTTCAAAAAAGAGGGAACCGTATGGGAAATTAGATTTTTGTTTAATACCCGTGCGAAGTTGGGGCGGACCGCTAGTTGAATTGTTTATGGTTCTAGGCACAAATTCTTTTAATAACAACAAAAATCTACCAAAAAATAAACAAAGCGCGACAACGTGACAAGAGTGCAAAATCTCATTTGATATACAGTACCTATCAGTTTTTGAAGGTGTTCTCACAACTTTGGGCAAAGGTTTGTCCTACATTTATTTATTTAGTAACGACTAAAGACCCAAAAATGCAAAAACTAAAATTCTTACAAGACGTTTTTCCGAAGTAACTAAAAAAAAAAAGATTTTATTTAATGCACAAGTTAACAAAATCGAGCACGTAACTCCTCTCATGGCTTTTCAATAACTCTCACAGGTTAAGACTTCCCATTAGTAGCCCTGAAAAAAAACTCACCAGTATATCTAACCTTTATTTTTCGAGCGAGTGAGCTGGAAAATCTGCAGTTAAGGCTAAGGTGTGATAGCCTATAAATTATATGAGGCACGCCTACCTGCCAATGTGAAAGATAGTAACCTTTTACGATCTTATTCGTTTCTCAAGGCATCAAGTCTTGCGGAAAATAAAACAATAAATTATCATCATGAAAACTTATTCTTAACACAATGAAATTCCGAGGAATCTAGGAAAATATGAAAGTCGTTCAACTTCCCTTCGTGAATATCGTATGATTTCCCATCGCACAACGACTTGATTAAAACATCTTTTTCCATTTTGTATCTACAATCGGCTGTTTAGCCATAATTAGAAGTGGTCTTGGATGGAAGGTTTAGGTGTCGTTTCAATGAAAAGCACTATCGTATGATTTGAACACTTCAGTTCCTTTGGTCATTATGTGGCCTTTGTCATGTAGATAGTATTTTGCTAATGAGTCGATGTGGATTAAAATATAGCAAAAGAATCAGTTTTCAAAGCCATTTGGCTATCAGGCTCTTGCGTGCATTTTTGAGACATCTATCTACCTTATACTCGTACTAATATTATAAAGAGGAAAGATTTGTTTGTTTGAATTGAATAGGCTCCGAAACTACTGGACCAATTTGAAAAATTCTTTCACCATTAGAATCCTAAATTTTATAGGCTATATAATATTTTCAAAAAAGTTAGGGTTCCGTATGAAAAAAAATAAAATTTTATATACCCGTGCGAAGCCGGGGCGGGCGTACCGCTAGTGCATTTATACATCTAGCATGTTTATCAATAAGGATAAATTTAGTGTAAACGAGCCTCAATCCCTACTTACTAATGCATTAACCCTCCGGGTAACATACTTGTGTTTCCACAAATGAATTATACAAAAGAACCTTTCAACGTAGGGATTCCATATTCATCCGATCTTCCATAAGTGGAGGAACACACTAAGCACCATCTTTCGAGAACTGCGCAGTAGACATTATCTACAAGATTTTTAATGATCTACATTGAGCATCTTCATAACGGCATTTTTCTTGTTTTATTTAGAATATTCTTGTTTGTTTTTGCAATCAAATGGATTTTTTGAAGATGCAGCTCCATATCTCCTCCACATCTAACATTTGCTATCTCATCGTTCATTTGTAAATTGTTTTAGTTTTTTTGAATTTATTAGGCTCGAAAATTACTGGACCGATTTGAAAAATTATTTAACTTTTAGAATCCTTCATTATCCTTGATAAGCATAGGCTATGGAATATTTTCATAAAGTCAGGGATCCGCATGAAAACATCAACTAATAAATTTATTTCTACTACTCTAAAGTGAGAGAGTCATTGTCAAATATAACTAAAATTAGAGGAGAGCTCGCTGCCCGTCCGTGTGGCGATGCTGTAGGTCGCTGTCATCTCCGTGTGAATCGAGCCTATAAGGCCCTTCTCCCGTAACAATGCATGACTCTAGTATCTTGGGGAGTCTCGAAGACTAAAGCGCCGAAAAGTATCGCGAATACATTTTGTATCGGTGCTCGCTCACTACGCTACCGTATCGTACGCGTCCGCGACAAGTCGCACGCGACACGCTCCGCCGCCGCCGTGTTGGTCACCCAACCCGATCTTCTTTGTCACTGGAATCGCTCGAAATAACGTCCGTTCATTAAATAAGCAAAAAAAAAACAAATGATGCTACGGCGTAGCACGTTTCATGCCTAAGGATGTACCAGTCTACGGCGTAGCATATTTTATGTCTACTATTTAGCAGTCTACGGCGTAGCATGTTTTATGTCTACGATGTTGCTATCGTAGACGACGCTGATCAAATATAATTCAGGTTCACTAATCACTACTCAGAATGGTAACGGAAAGTCCAATTTCGCGCTCTCTTTCGAGTATTCCATTGAGTATTTAAGTGGCAATAGGATTTAACTCAGATTTTACTATCGAGCTTTGCAGCGAAGGTTTTATTGAAGAGAAATGATCTCAGTGTGTTTCAGTTCTTATTGCCCAAGGTTTTACAGTAATGTACATTCAACGAAAGCCCCTGTATGAGGTTTCTTTTTCTTTCGTTCACGAAATTTTTAAGTCACTATACGACGCGCACATAATTTAATACAAAATCCCTATGTATAGAATTTATCGAACTCTGGAATATATAAAAGGGACTCGAACCAACAAACCAAACCAACTGCGAAACTGTTCACGAGCGCGTTGGAAGATATGTTTAAGACGCTGGACTGGAAAGACAAGGGCATCAACATAAACGGCGAGTACATCTCACACCTGCGATTCGCTGATGACATAGTCTTAATGGCGGAGTCGCTAGAGGAGCTGAACCGGATGCTGGACAGTCTAGCTTCAGCCTCCCGATGTATCGGTCTTGGCATGAATTTGGATAAAACCAAAGTCATGATCAATGGCCACATTGATCCAAGACCGGTGATCGTACATGGCCACCTCCTCGAAATTGTTTCTGAGTACACTTACCTCGGGCAGATTTTGCAGTTGGGTAAAAACAATTTCGAGAAGGAAGCCAAGAGGAGGATCCAGCTAGGCTGGGCAGCGTTCGGAAAACTACGTCGAGTCTTCTCGTCATCCATACCGCAATGTTTAAAAACGAAAGTTTTTAATCAGTGCGTCCTACCAGTTATGACCTACGGAGCTGAGACGTGGACACTCACGATAAGGTTGGTCCACCAGTTCAAAGTCGCTCAGCGAGCTATGGAAAGAGCTATGCTCGGAGTTTCTCTGAAGGATAGGATTCGTAACGAATACATCCGACAGAGAACTAAAGTCATCGACATAGCTCAGAGAATTAGCAAACTGAAGTGGCAGTGGGCCGGCCATATATCGCGAAGAACCGATAACCGCTGGGGTAAACGTGTTCTTGAGTGGAGACCGCGACTTGGTAAACGTAGTGTAGGACGCCCTCCGGCCAGGTGGGATGACGATCTGCGAAAGACTGCTGGCAGATGCTGGATGCGACAAGCCGAAGACAGGGCGCTATGGCGCTCATTAGGGGAGGCCTATGTCCAACAGTGGACTAACATGGGCTGCCCAACAAACAATTTGGCGTCAATTAGAGCTTATTTTAGACCTTAACGTGATATAAAGGTGCTATAGCAGCAGCAATAACAACTTTTGGCAACATAAGAGTGTAGTCTAACAAAATATTCCACTGTGAGCTATACAGCATAGTTTTAAGGGTAATAACAAGATGAGTTTAAAGGTTAAAGACATACAGCAGCAATTTGTAACGCTATAATACAGGCTAAGCATCTTGTTTTATAGCTCTAAGTGAATCTTACAACCATAGAATCTAAATAAGAAGTAAGCACTGACTACAACCCCCCAAAGTGCTATGCAAGCGCTAACGAACTCTTGCCAAGAACTAAAAGTTGTACAAAAGCAATAATTACTTATACAATGGTTATTATAGCACCAAATACCTAAAGAGGTACAATACTCTCTTATATTACTTAAAGTTGTAACAGTGGGAACATTTTTCGCTATCATAGAACTTCTAGTGCCTAATGTCACTTCTGTATAGGTTTAGGTAGAGTAATAGATCTCAATACCTCTTCTGTAACCCTTATTTGTTCACTTGTTGATATCAGAGCAATGGCGAAGTGATAGTAGGTACTAGAAGTAGTCAAGCGGGAGTTTTCTGCGAAAATGTCAATCTGGGTCCCGTACATAATTTTCTAAATAATAAATCAAATTAAACACAATATTTCAATCACATTTCTTTTATTCTTTTATACAAAGTAAATTAACTTACTTTTTCTTTAAATGAATCATATTCAAATATATTTATTTATCACACTGAATCCTTATTATTTGTCATTTAAAAACTATAAAGCAAAAAAATTATCTGATAAAGATTCATGAAATTCAGCTTATCATCAAGATTTATAGTAATAAATCAATAAAAATATAGTCAAGATCAAGAGGTTATTAATTTGTATCATATCATTCACAATCAGACCTACAGCTTGTACTAGTAGGTCTCTTTTGCAGAGGCCGCCTTCCGACTTATCAAGTCCTTTATCAACATCATCTTTCTCTTTGTTTTTTTTTTTTTTGTCAAGTTTTACACGTTTTCATATCGTTATAACAAAAAATCTAATTCGCGTTCAGCTTCTGCATAAGTTGAAATATTTCTTATTTTTACTTGACACTTTATTCGTCGCCCATCAAGTTGTAGTAAGGTGTTTGTAGATTTTACAAGTTTTAACGCATTGCATTTAGGCCATTTTAGTACTATTATTATGTTTCCATGGATCCGATGGAGCATGCAGTACACAGCACATATTTTCCTTTTTCTATAGTTTGTACAATTGTTGTGTACGGCATTCTGAAATTAAAATACAAGTTATTTCATGACGTCACTGAAAAGAGGAGATGAAGGAGGATGAAGGAGATGAATGAGAGGAGAGAGAAAAGATACAGTGAATAAAATATATACATAAAATTGAATCTCCTATGCCGGCATCCTATCATAAGTACTTATAAGCCTAACACAGAAATCTATATCTGATTTCTAAATAATTGATAAATTTTAAACATAAACATAATATAAAGGACCTTTTTCTTATTTTTGAGTGGTTTTAAAGTAGCAGTATGCGTTACTTTCGCGTTACTGTAAAATAGAAGTGTAATGAATGTCACTCAAAAAGCTACGGACAGACAGTACTACGGATCCCTAAATTTGTTTGCCCACCATTTAAAGGTTGCGAATTGATCTGACTAAGGTTATAAAAACAGAAGCAACTATGATTTATATAAAGTATTTTACTTATGCTTCATTATGTGTATTAATTACGACTAGCACGATACTTTAAACTGGAATAAACAATGTTTTATTCGATTCTTCGAAAACTTTTATGTTACTCCATATCTAATACATTGTTTATTTTCAGTAAAGAGACATTAGTCATCGGGCGCTTGAATAATTTGTTAATAATACATATACTTAATCACAATGTACTTACGTTCGCAGTGAAAAATCAACCTCTCCTGTAGTCAATAAGTTGGAACTAAACGATTTCATTTCAGTTTCACAAACGAGGCGCCCTTTTGGATTAATAAATATCTAAACATTTTACGCACACAAAACTAGAAGTAATTATTCTGTTGATAAAAAAAAGAATATCGTGATGTTAAAATTTAAGAACCTTATAGCTCTTATAGATACCTTTTGGAGCTCAGAGCGTTAATAATCACCCATTTGCCACCCTCATTCCACCTAAAGACATAGTGAGTGACGTTGTAGTTCTGTTGTTCCCCTTAAAGAGTTAGTAGTCACCTATTTGCAGCCCTCAAAGCACCCAAAGAGTTAATAAACGCTATATTAATCTATTGTACCACTAAAGGACTTAACTTCCGCTTATTTATCGCGTTTTTATCTCTTGTAGTTTCAGTTTTCGCTATTATAGCTCTCTAATAGCTCTATTATACCTCTAAACCAAATCTGTAACTCTGTTGTACAGCCATTAAATAACCCAAGGCGATATAAAAGTGTGCCCAATTCGGGGGTATAGAGGAGTTATAGTACGCTCTAACTCCAAATAGTAACACTTATTAATAACTGTAAGATCTGGTTAGCGCTCTTATACATCTAATATAGCTCTTGTCTTAGCGCCTAAGTGTTAGTTGGGTGATGATGATGATGATGATGATGATGACTCGAACCAGCTTCTCTGATTACAGTCACCAGTGTTCTACTCGTACCAACTTTAACCACAAGAACATGCTACCTCATATAAAACAAAGTCGATTAAGAAGTCCTTTTAAGAATTTTAAAAACAACAAACATAAAAGGTATTAAGAAACGAAAGCTTTTATTAAATAGAATAGGAACTGATATAACTTACATGTAAATAAAAATAACATGTTCTTCTGTTTAACTCTTTTTCTACATTTTCACCAAACTACAGATAAAGGCTCAGTAGTTTGGTTCACATCACAGTCGTCATTAAGTAGTCTGGAACCGAACAAAACAACCGAACTACTGACACGAGAGGCAACTTCTACATCACTGGCATAACATAGCCCACTGCGCCGCAGAGTACGCCTATCAATCTTTAAAGGAACTTTACAAATTAATTACAACAATAGATTTGTTTGACCAACGAAACCTAAACAGTTGCTGAACCCAAAATCAAGGGATTCCCTGAAATTAGAAACGTTTTTTAACGCTGTGTCAGAACTCAGAACAGTCCGTACGGTGGAAACGTGACTCAAAAACCTTTGTGAACATTCATAATGAAAGGGTCCTGGCCGAGGCACGACTATATTATTCTGTGGTAGTTGGCTATATAATTATTCTGTGGCACTTCTATATACTATATGTACCTATCTTGTTATTCTGTGATCGGTAGCAATGTTTGATTTGTATCTTTTATTTTATTAACAAAGAAAAAACAATAAGATAGTTTAATAAAAACAAAAGTACCTTTAGTAGTCCGGTTACAATTGATGACCTCTGTGGCGCTTTGGGTAAAGTACCTGCAGACATATTACGACGAGATAAATTGATAGTTTTTTTTGGAAATATGAGTGACTCATGCAACATTAAGGATCGAAGAAACTCTTAAGTTTTGAAGTTCCACCCCAGTATGCGAGTTGCTCGCTCCAAGCAAGGTCATCTATCTCAGTAATACGAAAGTTTTAGTTAAAATGAACTTCTCATTTCGAGTTCTGTATTTTAAAGACGCTGTATAAGTAAGAGTTGGACTTGGAATGTACGTCGATAATATAAAACTTCGGAACGAGGATCTAAGTTATAGAATGCAATCCTTTAAGGTCGGGACTTGAATAAGTGTAATTTACTAATAACCTGACTGCGTAGATGAAAGCTCTGCTTAGCAGAAATAAAGATATTTTTATATGATATTTTAGTGGTACAGTAACTTGTCTTGTAATACACGTGCCCGATTTTTGAGGATTATAATATATGTAGCTATAGCTATAGCTTGTCACGCCACAACAGCCAATCAGAAATTTGTTCAGCGCGACGCAAAAGGTTGCGGTTTCCCGAGACGATGATAGATGTTTGTACGTTCTGCATATATTTGTTTAGGGTGTTCTGGATGTTTTCTATGCACAATACAAAATATCGATATATTTAGTATATTTATTTATTAATATAGTTTATTTTAACTGAAGTGAGCGTGTATATACCAAAAAGTCTTGGAATGCCCTGCGGATCCAGTACAAGAATTCGTTCAGGGTGCTTAAGAGGTTGCCGCGCTTCTGTAGCGCCTCAGGAATGTTTGCTGAAGCACGAGTAGACGGATTCGCAGCGATAATGCGCAAAAGATCAGCACCCCTGATGCGCCGGGTGCGCGACAGCTCCAACACCTACCTACAGCTCTTTGCGCAGCGGATGGACACTGACTGTCTTTATGGAACACTGGACAAGAGCGTATATTGTACTCTCTTGACCAGTGTTTATTATAACTGACGACCTCTGTGTGTTGGATTCCCGTCTCAAAACAAATATTTGTACGATCTTCTTATATTTTTCCAGGGTCTTTTGGTCGTTTTTCTATACAAAAATAATCTACTTATGTAATATGTATTTGTATTAAATACACTCGAGAGCAATGAATCCGGGTCACTCAAAGAATCCAAAAAATCTCGGAAAGTAAGAATGCTAGGTTAATGCAATAAATTGTTCTCCGACGAATCAAAATTTATGCTCTACAAGCACGATGGAAGACACAGAGTGTATAGAAGACCAGGGGAAAGATTCAAGCAAGCATGCATCGAAGAAAAAGTAGCCTACGGTGGTGGGTCTGTACTTGTGTGGGCCGGAATTTCCTCTGAAAGTCGCACAGAGCTGGTGATCATAGAAAACGGCTCTTTAACTAGCGTAAGATATGTGGAAGAAATCCTCAACGAACACGTTGGTCCATTTATGGTCAATTTGGGTGAGGATGCTATATTTATGCATGACAATGCCCGACCTCATACAGGTAGGATTGTGAATGACTACCTTCAAGAGATGAACATTACTTGTATGGAGTGGCCAGCGCGCAGCCCGGATATCAACCCGATCGAGCATGCTTGGGACGAGCTAGGGAGATGCGTAAAACAACGAAACCCTCCCCCAATCACGCTTCCTGAGCTCAAAATTGCTCTCACAGAGGAATGGGAGAATATTCCCCAAAATCGTATAAGGAACTTGGTGTACAGCATGCCAAACCGTGTAAACGCAGTAATGGAAGCACGAGGAGGTAATACGAAGTATTGAAATTCAAGAAAATCGTCATAAAGTTCAAAAATTTCATGTTTTCTATTTTTGTTTTAAGGAGAGATCAGCAGTTTTTTTCTTTATGTAATTTTGTGTAAATAAAATGTATGGTGACTCATATTTTTTTAACTTTCATTTAAGGAGTATTAAATTGTCTATTAAATACAATTTATTGCATTAACCTAGCATTCTTACTTTCCGAGATTTTTTGGATTCTTTGAGTGACCCGGATTCATTGCTCTGAGTACCCATGACACAAGCTCTGCTTAGCTTGGGTTAGATAATGTTGTGTGGATTATCCAGCATTATTAGTATTACTTATGTCAATAGAAGAAGACAGAAAGTAATAGCATTTTAATCAAAATTGCTTTAAGTTAGCAGACCATTATGAATAAAGGGGGAAATAGTCATTTTTAATCAAGCTGGCACGGCTCGGGCTTCTCTGAAATAAAACACTTTACTGTTTGAGCGATATTAATTGTTTTCATCTTTAATTGGCTCAATGCGATTAATTAAACGGAATGAAGGGAATCCAATAAAACTGTCAACGGCGAATTTATGTTTCAGAATTATGTTCCATTTGTTTTATCACTATTTTATTGTTTACAATTTAAGGTGTTCGAAATAAATCTTCAAATGAGGCCCTTTCGCAAAGAACCGTAAATGTGGGGGGTAAATGTGTTCTTAAGTGGAGACCGCGACTTGGCAAACGCAGTAGGACACCTTCTGGTGGGATGACGACCTGCGAAAGACTGATAATGACAGGGCGTTATGACGCTCATAAGAGGGCTGTGGCACAGCCCGACGGCCTGGTACAAGAACGCCTGGGTTCGCATGATAATGGAGAAAGCTCTCCCCCGAGTATTGAAATGATGGGAAGTTAAATAAACGCGATAAATACCCGCGAATATTATTATGAAAATTTAATCAACAGTCAGTTTAACTGTTGATTTAGGGCTATGGTAAAACCAGGATAGATGTCCCACTTTTTGAAATTACTTTATATCTCTTTGTACAAAGAGTTTTGTTTATAATCTTCAAATTTATGAAAGAAAAAAACATTATATCTGATATTTCCCGAGAAAATTTAATTAAAAAACAAGTAAAAGGTATTTTTTTTAACTAATAACGATAATTGTGGAAAATACATAATCCATTATGATAAATACACAATAATTAGAAAATACGTATCCTAACTAAGTCAATATGTTACTTTTTCACTCGTTCACGTTCACGCCAGTCATAAAAATCGGAAAAATAAAAATGTCTGAATATATGCCTGGCTTCTCACGGATATTTAACAAAAATTACAAAATGTACAAAAGTTTTTACACACACATACACACACATATACACACAACACATACACGTTGGATTTCAATATTGAAGTTTTCATACGGTTCCTCTTTTTTTTTATATAATAAAATCTATGTACATATATCACCGATAATTCTTATTGTGAAAGATATTTTCAAATCGTCCCTGTAGTTTCGGAGCCTATTCAATCCAAACCATCAAATTATTCCCCTTTATAATACTAGTATGATAAAGATATACATAATGAAAAGCTTTCTGCAATAACGTAAACACATCCAAAGGGAAATCAATATGTGAAATTCTTTTGTCTTTCTTGGTATTCATTAATGAAAATTGTGGGCGCATACTCCTGAGAACGAATACTCCATCGATTGGAATCTTGGAACCGCAATATGTAAATATTTAACTCAATTTCCTACAGAAAATATATTTGAAATCACGGCATAGCTTTTCAGACATCCACTAACATTTATATGTAATTGAATATTCATACTTTCCGTTTACCAGGCACAGATTTTCGAGCAATAATAAAATGTGTAAATATATGGCCTTACAGGTAAAACTAAAACGAATATATCCAAAAAGCCATGCTATCTTCGGGATCGTTGTGTATGGTAGAATAGACAAAAACGCACTATCATCAAATGCGTAAATTATTGAAAATTCATTTCTTCAGCTTCAGTGATAATGAACGCAAATATGCGATGTCTTAAACTTAATTTCCAATATTCTTTCTTTTCACGATTACTAGTGAGTAAGGTATTTTAGTTCAGTTTATTAAGGTACCTAACACTTTAGTTTTTATACTAATACCATCATACATGAAAAAACGTAGATAAGAAGCTAGGGTGGGCGCTTATCAAACCTTACGTAGTAGCTAGTAATATACATAGTATCTACAGGCACAATAAGCCCTCGGAAAAGTAAAATTTTGTAACGTAAATGATTATAAAATGAGAAAAACCTGTCTTTTCTACCCTACAGAACAATCCTCGTACAAAGACCCTGTGGTTCCATACTGAAGGGAATTACTTCCTTTTATCCGCCTATGGTTGGCCACATCTTTAAGTGACGAGGGTTGAAAGAGCAATTTTGTGAAATAGCTCAGTATTAACCTAACAGTTTTTGCTATCTAGGTGTGATGCGTAACACGATTATCAACTTTATAGGATGAGTTCATGTTTTGCGGCAAATCAATCATTGGTTTTAGCTTTTCAATTAGTTCATATTGTGGCGTTTTCACTACACACGAAACGAAGTCACGTCTGTCAAGTCACGTCTGTCTGCCCCTGTGATGCGGTTTTGAACAAACATACAAACAAACAAATCTTACCTCTTTATAATATTAGTATAGATATAGGCGACTGTAAACAAATGAAGGATTTTTAAAGGGAATTTTTCAACTTAAGACTCACAAATTGATTCCTCACATCTCTCGCTCCATCACTATGGAACGAGCGATGCGAGATGGCCTGGTAATTTTACCAAACGACTTCCACAGAGACAGCCGCGGGCGCGCGCTAGTTATCGATGAGATCAATTCCAATTTGTTTGTGGTCCCCAAAGTCGATTAAGTTTGTTTAAATCGAATTCCCTTTTGAATAAACGCTACATATGCTAATATCGCTACCTGTTATTCATAAATAATATTTCTACTTATTTAAAGATATTAAAGCATTGTATTCAATTCTAATAACGTAATAAAATACGTCTTTTTGTAAACATGAGGATCATTATAAGATCCTTATTATTTTGCGAAAGAAACGCAAAATACACAAAGATTTTTAAGTTTGTCGACTTATTATGCCAGATGCGTTGTAAAAGTGGCTTAGCTGCAAAAGTATACATAATATGAATGAATATAATATGAAATATATGAATGTACATAATATGAATTGCCTTCGTTATTTCATATATCCAGAAACTATTACAAAAGAAATACGTTCAGCTGAACGTGGGTCTATAATAACAAACTATTTTCAGTAAAAGTCCGTCGGAATACTTGAGAGCAAACGTGCAAAATCGAGTGAAATAAAATCTGAATATGTACTTGATTTCTAAAAACCCAGAAATCAATTCACCAGCGATTTAAAAGGGTACTGCTACGTTCACGTGAGCTCTTAATTCTTACACAGCTTTGTATTCACTGTACGGATCCAGGACGGTCGAGTAGGTATTCCGATTTTCTCATTTGCCCAAGTGGAAATTGCCCAAGCTTCACAAACGGGTGCAAATTGACTGGTATCCTTTTGGTCGTGTTCATGAACTGTGGGTATAGAAATTCGTATTTACAATTCTGTTGGTAAAAAAGGTTGAGTTCCCTTCTGTAGCCAGCGGAGCGACAATCCGTATGCCCTTCAACAAACGGATGCCTACTACGCCCTGAAATATTATACAATTCGATAGATTGTTCGGTATATTCTAACTTATTTTTTTTTTGTTGCAGGTGTACAGATAGCATATTTTGCAATTATAGGAACGCAGATGTTCATGATTGTTTTAAGCATATTTTTGTTCTACGGCATCTATAAGGTAAGTGATGATGGCAGTTTATAATTAGTCATTAGATTGTATAAAAAAAGTTTAAATTACTCTTTTTTAAAAAGTATCTCAATTAGATTTTATAGTGTTAATAAACTCCTTTAAATATTTAATCGATAATGGACATTTCAGGCTTTGAAATTTAACATTTTCAAATTTTTCATTAATGGACGAGTAGATGGACGTAGTGCGCGCTATTCGCTCTGTGGCTATAACGTCAGTTGGTTGTGCGAACAAAGTACAAAGCCTTTATAGCCTGTTCAGTTGACAGTTGACACTTTAAGTCCATATAGCTGTATGACGTCATAACATGACGGCTACTATTTCATGTTGGTAAAAAACAGAGAAAACAAAAAGCTAGAATAGTTTTTTGTTACATATGTATTAGCTAAAACAAACATTTTACGACTTTGTTTTGCCTAAGCTATCTCAATTATTGTTGCATTTTTTCTTGTATACAAAAAAATTACTCTATGACTTTTCAGTGCGATAATGATTCGTGTTTTCGTACAAACAAGGTCCAAACCATAAATTCAGACAAAAGATATCAAATAGTGCGATAATGATTCGTGTTTTCGTACAAACAAGGTCCAAACCATAAATTCAGACAAAATATATCAAATAGAAGAGTTGAATGAACTAATTTAAATTCCGGCCAAGGATTAAAACAAACAATTATGAGCTCTACAAATAAGAGTCACGACCCCAAGCTCATTTCATTACACCCTACTCAAGTAAAGCTTACTTTATGACTCTCTAAAATACGTACTTATCTGAAAGCTTCTAAAGTCATAAAGAAGGGAATAAATGTGCCCGTATCACATCGGCATAATGTCTCCTTCCTTGCGAGGGAGGAATTCCTCTGTTCATTTTCACATACCTGTATGTGGGTCGTTTATTGTTGAATTTCAGAATAACGAAGCTATTTTTGTGAAATATGATGATTTGAAAGATTTAGATGATAATACGAATTATGTGAGCGCGTCTTACTGACTTGAGGAAGTAGGATACGGTCTATATCACTCGCAAATTTGGAAAAACAAAGGTTAAAATTGTGCCGAGTTGTAAAGCTGCTTTTTTTCAGGAAAATGTGGCGTTTCTGGTGCCTTGGGTGGTTGGATGTATGACGTTTATGGCGTTGGAAGCCATGGCGATGGTTTACTCTAATATTTTGAGAGACCATGTCAATAAGGTAAATATTAACAAAATACTGCTACAATTATTCTCTAGCCACTAGTAGAAAATAATTATGCATAAATAGATAGAAAAATCTTTGTTAAACACTCAAGAAAACAATTATATAAAAATTTCAAGAGATATGACAATTGGCGGTCTTATCGCTCAAGACCGAAGCTTTACCAGACAAACGTTGACCGTTATAAATAATAACGAAAATTAACAATGCTAACACTGTATGAAATTTGTCTTTCGAGAAATGACTGCAACTTGTGTTCAAAACAATCATTCTTGTTTAAATGTCGGAGTATGAGCACACAAATAAAGCCATGGATACAATAAATAAGCATTGTTGGCATGGAACATCGGAGATACAGAGCTTAGTGGCACATAGTCGATTACATCTGACCACATTGCCTGTGAACAATGTTAGGCACGTGCCTGCAACGTTGTTGTAACGCTTATTGCATTATAGCTCGCTCTGTTTTAGAGTCTGCAATACTTTAAAACAGTTGATTCGAGTTAGGTCGTTGTTCAATTAAAGGGAACTGGGTCCATTGTTCGTGCTTAGCTTATATGTTTTTCCAATTCTGTATGAATAGTGTTGTAAATTTGTAGCTCTATCTGTTAGTCAGTAGTTGGCGTTAGATGTAACGAAATCCTAAATATCCAACCAAACTTTTGCATTTAAAACATTTATGATTATTATAAATGCAAAAGTTCTGGGATAGCAAGAAATAAAAGGGTCGTTCTTGTGGGAAAACATTTTTAGTCTGCGTTCTCTTTTAATATTATAAAGATTCCCTTCAAGCGACAGTTGTACCAACAACAAAGGTCTTTCAACATAGAAGATCAAATAAAATCGAAGACGTCACGGTAAATATACTTGAAGATAAATTGAGTTTGCCTAACGTAACTATCTGTTTGAATAACGCGTGACAGTAACAAGAAGGGAATTGAATATTTGCAGCGAGGATAAGAAAACCAAGGGAGCGAAAATGTTAGGAAAATCCCGAAAGAGAGAGGAAAATTTGTGAAGTTTTATTCTTAACACAAAAATATACAATCATTTTGGTTCTTTTTTCTTTATAATCATAACGAACTCCTTTTAAAATGTTCACCTATTCATTACTAGTGTAACTCCTTTATTTCCTGTTGTATAACTCCAATACATATAACTAATTATCTAACATTCTGTATGTTATGTTTTAAAATGTAACTTTGTTATTATTTTAGTTTATATTAAGTAAAAAATAAAAAATTTGCTCATGCTGTGGCACCCTTAAATAAAAAAAACAAGTACGACAAGTGCGAGTGTAACTCGCGCGCCGAGGGTTTTGAACTTTTGTCGTTTAGGTAGGGTACGACCTCTTGGCGCGGTGGGCTTACAACGCAGGAGGTTGAGGTTTGATTCCTGCCTCGGGACTAATATTTGTAGGATCTTCAGATTATTTGTTCGGGTGTTCTAGTCCTTTTCAGTACACAAAAATAAATCATCTAAAGTGATACTTATACTTTATTAACTATAACAGCTATCGTAGTAATACCAATAACATGGGTAAATGATACTATGTGGATTATCTAGGATAGGTACATACCTATCTCTTCTCAAAAATTTTGAGAACAACAGTTTGGTGCGCTGTGGAACTCCTATTACAGTTACTACAGAGATTAGTGGGTAGGTAAGTGGGTTGGTACCTACAATTTTTTTCGGCTTTTTTCAACCTATTTCACTAAGTATGAAACTTAGACGATTTTCAAAACCTGTTTTAAAATTGTCGAAATCCATACCTTTGATTTGATATTACTCTCAATGAAATAGCCCCCATTGTATGAAAATTAGTTTTTTGACCATATTTCAAAAAGTATTATATTTACAGACTTCTCTATATTTTTCCTGTAAAATATAGATCTATATCTACAAACGCTTAGTACATTTTACATCAATCACTCTGCAATCTTCGGAGATAGGGGGGGGGGGAATGGTCAATTTTTTGACCTTTTTCAAAATATTTCGAAAAGTATAAAACTTATCGAAATTTCAAAAACTGTATTGGAATGTACAAACCAATACCTTTCATTTGATACCCAACTCGGTGGGGTAGTCACCCCTTTAGAAAAATTTCCCGCCCTTTTTTGACCTTATTTCAAAAAGTATTATTTTTACAGACTTCTCTATATTTTTCCTGTAAAATATAGATCCATATCTACAAACACTTGGTACATATCACATCGATCGCTCTGCAATCTTCGGAGATAGAGGGGGGGTACCGGTCAATTTTTCGACCTTTTTGAAAATATTTCGAAAACTATAAAACTTATCGAAATTTCAAAAACTGTATTGGAATGTACAAACCAATACCTTTCATTTGATACCCAACTCGGTGGGGTAGTCAGCCCTTCAGAAATATTTCCCGCCCTTTTTTGGCCATATTTCAAAAACCATTATTTTTACAGACTTCTCTATATTTTTCCTGTAAAATATAGATCCATATCTACAAACACTTGCTACATATCACGTCGATCGCTCTGCAATCTTCGGAGATAGAGGGGGGGGAACGGTCATTTTTTTGACCTTTTTCAAAATATTTTAAAAAGTATAAAATCTACCAAAATTTCAAAAACTATTTTGAAATCTACAAACGTGTACCTTTCATTTGACACCACTTTTGACTTTGTACGTTCCATTTAAAATTTCGATTTCAAAATTTGTATGGAAAATCTTCATTTTGATTTTTTATTTATTTTCATTTATTTTTCTATAAATATGTGCGGGCGCACAAAATGTATTATTATTTCAAATTTCAAGTCAATAGCTGCAGTAGTTTCTGAGATATTATGGATTCAAAACAAAAAACAGACCCAAAGCGATTTCATAAGGGTTTTGCAACCGATGGCAAAACCCTAAAAAACACTAGACTTAAGTCCTTTTTGAAATCGTATTTTTTATGTTTTGTAAATTTTTTGTATAGTTCTAAATAAATAAATAAAAACTTTACGTTAAGAAAGTACAACAATCGGAAAGCTAACTTTTTTGATGAAACGCGGTATATTTTTATAACCGAAGGTAGTTTACCAATAGGAAAGTAGTAGGTATTGTTTATAACGTACAATGAAAAGGTCATGGTAGCATGAATAGTCAATTTATTGCCGATTCACGTGGATCAAATCAACGTTGATGACACTACGTTGCATTTTGTGAGTAGAGCTCGAATAATATTGAAATTTCAGGTTGATAATAATACATCGATTTCGGTGCGGTTTCAGACGTGTGGGCACCCGCAATTTGCCCTGAATTGAACATTTCTATCATTTTGAACAGTTAGTGGTAAATTCACTTTCAGATATTACTCTGTTGTAGTTAGCAAAGTATTCAAGTAGAATAGAAATAAAGGTACCACTTTTCCTTTTTTTTCTTCGGTGGATAGCTAGAGCTTGCACGCACGCAGACTTAAGGCTTCATTTTAATTCTCCATAAAAAGCAATAGACTGTTTCGCTTCGTTTTTTTGTGCAAATATGGTACTCTAATACGGTGTATTAGAGTGCACTAATTAGCCGATACGAAACACGAAATTTCGTGTTGGAGAATTCAAATAAGCGCCCAGATAACGCGGTTGGAAATTCGCATGACAGGAAAAGTACCCTTGACCTATGAATAAAGAAAACATGGCAAAATAAAATACAACTCATATTTAACATTGGCCTGTACCTTATTATTAAAATAAGTTATTTTTAGATGAAGTAAACTCTCAAACAACAAGGTTCCATTGTATTCGCACAGTGAATTAATTTTCTCTTTGTTTGCTCGATTACAAAATGTTTTCTTTGTAATATCTATGATGTCCCTCTGAATTTGAACAACAGTTAAAATTAATTGTAGGAAAACTGTGGTCCCAAATGGAAATGACTAAACAATAGCAATTTCAGTTTGGCCTTTAGACAAGCTTCACGACATAGCGGTCCTTCAGTGAATATTATCGTAGGTCGACAAATAAATGTTAAGTACGAAGTTTGGAGGTCTTGGGTTTGTCTCTTGTGGTTGGGACCCGAAACTATCGGTGTATGTTAAATTATGGCAATAGTGTGACAGTATCAAGCTTGAATAAATTAATTTAATATAGGTATACCTATCCAAAACCCAGTGATGTGTAATATTAGACCAAAGTTAACACTTAGTTAATCTTTGACCGTATTCTAGGTAATTTCAGTTCCTTTGTCACAGATTTAAAGTTCAAAGACAGAAATTTAATAAAGTAGCTCTGTAGAGCTTCTTTACGCTCGCTAGATCTTTTAGCTTGTAGCTAGGTATCTATTTACTAAGAAAGGACGTCTGGTCATCTATTCAATTTTAGCAAGCGGCTGTTCGCACTAAAGTACCTTTAAAAGGCTATTTACCTCTACTTACTCCTTAGACAACCTTTTACCTCGCAAACTTTTTCACCATGGGTAAAACAATCTTTGAGTAAAAACTGATTTCCCCTATTGCGAGACACGCTAGAGCGTCCAGCCAAGTTTGGAAAGAAACAGGCGATGCAATAGTAAAATCTTTATACGAACTATATTAAGGCAAGCCTAAAAAAACAGCCCATATAGATAAATGAAAGACAAGTTGAGCATAAAAACTACCTGCCATTTTCATGGATACTAACTTTTTAAAAAAATATTTATTACATATTTAATAATAACAATTGGTATAATTGTTTGATGTCGTCCTAAATATGTTAACAAATCGCGATTTCAAAAGGATAATTACGTTTCTGAATTATCAATAGAAATGTGTGAACGAACCCTGGAACGAAAGGGCCCAATCATTTCATTAGTTTCATGAATTTATAAAAGAGGTCGTTCTAACCTCTAATTATTAAATGTCGCTACTGAAGAGAACGCGCTGACGAGAACGCACGGGTTTGAACGCCCTCCACTTTTCTTTTTCAAGGTTGGGCAGTAAAATGATTGCATAATAGATACTGAGATATCTATAATAATATTATAAAGAGAAAAGATTTGATTGTTTGTTTGTTTGTTTGAATTTAATACGCTTTGGGATAATATGAGTTTAACGTAGTGTGCTGTATTTTTAATGTAACTCTTTTACCTTATTTTAAGATAAAGCTGTTTGTTGTGCCTTCGTTTAATAAAGAAATAAAAAAACATTAGAATCCAAAATTTTCCCAGATGAACATAGGCTATAAGTATATATTCATAAAAAGTAGGGCTCCGCGTGAAATATAATTTTTTTGTTAAATACCCGTGCGAAGCCGGGGCGACCGCTTGTATTTTATACTGGAAAAGCTCAAATAAAGAAAAGCGCGATTCTTCACTAAATAGTATAAAACAAAGTCACTTCTGTCTGTCTGTCCCTGTTAATCTCTTTAAAGCATCTTTAAAGCTTAATAGATTGATTCAAGAGGGAGGTTTTTATATATCAAGCATTAGTATCAGCATTGCGCCCGTGCGAAGCCGGGGCAGTACTATATAATTTACCTATATATTTTACATCTTGGGTTGCGGATCGAAAAGAAACGAAATTACATAGTCGCCTATTCAAACCTATCATATTGAAAATGAAAAGAGAGAGGTAATGCAGAAAGGGGCCAAGTTTCATAACAGTTCATAATGTGAATTAATTACGTTCTTCATTTTTAGGGTTTCGTAACTTTATGGCGTCGCTTTCTCTTTTTTTCAATCTTTAATATCACAGCAACTACCGCAGGTATTAATTGGAATTTGAAATAATAACATTATTTCCTTTGCCTGTACAGATTTAAAGAACAAATATGTAAATAAAAATTTTCAGTAAGTTACTAATTGTGATGTTTTAAAAGAGCCAAGTGTCAAATAAGATGTAATAAAAAAAAAAGCTACGAGTTTGAGTTTTACATTTCAAAACAGTTTTTGAAACTACCTACTCCCTAATCTCCGAAGTAACTACAATGGTAATACATAATCGAGAAAAGTTCGAAACCCTCGGAGAGTTACACTCTGGGTCTTGTTTGTAAGTCCAAACAAATGTGTTGGATCTAAACTTACTGTAATTTACTTTTCTTTTGAACACGAAGTTTGTTAGTTGGTTTATGGAGACATAAAAAGTTAGTATTAGTAAAAGTAACTCTTTTGATACGGAACTTTTACCAAAGCGTTGGCGTTGCAGCGATCGTGGTCACGGGGCGACTGACCACGATCGCTGCAACGCGATGGAAACGTAGGGGAAAATAAAAACAAAAGGTACCTACGCGATAAATACCCGATAAATATTCTTTAATATGTCAACAAATCGGAACTTTTATGACAATCTATGTATTAAATACTCAGTGTTGCCATCGCCGTGTTTCTAATAATACCCGATAGAATCGCATCGTTCCGTACTTATTGGATTTATGAACGGCCTGTGTCCAAATTGTCCATTAATGACCAGCGGCTTCCAATCATCTAATGGGGTTGTAATCTCACGTCCTTTTTCATAAAGATGTCACGAAAGCTTTGTTTATTTTCTAAAATGTTGACATTCATTATGATAATAATATATTTTAGACGTATTAAATTAGGTACTTTTCTGATAATAGATATATTGTTACTTCTATAATAATTTTATAAATCCGATTACCTAGTTATATAACAACAAAAATCTGTGAAAGTGATTCAATGAAGTATATGTTTTCTGTTAACCTTAACCTTAATTACCTAAATAAACTTGACATGTAAGGACAAATAATTTTCTCAAAGTCTTGGAACAATCTTATGCATTAGCCGCAGAGTCACAAAAAAAAAGTTATTAGCGATTATCGAAACGCTTTAACATTATCCTCCAATGGGATGAGGGCACTCTCGGGAGTTTCTCAGTGGGAGTTGCTATATCATATCACCCATCGAGGGTGGGCTGGCGCAAGGGGTTACAGATTTTTCTAAAAATCCCGTTCATCACTCTCTGTACCTATTGCGACAGCCTACTTCGATATCATTGTGTCTCTTATATATAACAATAGTTCCAACTCAAAAACTAACAACCTAATAAGGTGAAGGTTTATTGTTCGCTTCTTTACTTTAGCTTAAAAAGATTGAAGTGAACATAGAATCAAATTTATGACATTAATTCCAAGTATTTCTAAGTTGTATTTTTGACGTGTCCAAGAGTCCTGTAAGGTCTTAAGGAAAAAAAGCAATTTGGTTTTGATTTTGATGATTACCTTGATACCTACTAAAATAAATGATTGCTATAAAATAAATATGTATATGTATGCATGCATTATATTTATTTTATAATCTGATTTTGTTGCGACTGAGTAAAGTAAAGTAAAAGTATATTTATTGCAATTACATTTGGAGATGGTAGTACATAAAATTTGTCACAATGTAATTTACCCTCTAAGGGCTTGCAATGATTTGTCTAATTAACATGCATTATACATAATTAAATGTCAGAACAGTATCCGAATTGCAAAATAACAAAAAACAAACAAATAAAAATAGATATTGTAATATGTCAAATGAATAATGAATTGGTAATGAATTATTATGGTTGTTTGTCAAAAATCTTATCTTCAATGAACTTTTTAACTGTGTAGTAACATTTTTCTAATAATATGGTTTTTAGTTTATTTTTGAACATCGCAGTAGGTAGTTCTCTTATTACGAGAGGGATTTCATTATAAATAGTCGGTGCCATAGCAAAGAGACTAATTCTTAACAACTTTTTTTTGCAGTTTAATGTACATATTTTCAGTTGGTCGCGTCTGTTACGTGGTATAGCGTCAGATTTCTGAGAGAACAAACCAGGATTGTTTCTGACAAACATAGCTGTTTCTAAAATATACAGCGAAGGGAGAGTCAATAATTTTGCATTTATTGAAAAGAGGTTTGCACGAATCCGTCATTTTCATACGAAACATGGCTCTAATACATCTTTTTTGAGATTTGAATACTCTGTCGACGTCAGTAGAGTTCCCCCAAAATAATAAGCCGTACCTGATGTTGGTGGCAATCAGGCCGTGATACGCAATAAGAAGGGTCTCCTCATTGACTACTGGCGATAGTTTATGTAGTACGTAAACGAGGCTATTTATTTTTTTACAGACATTTTCTACATGTGGTTTCCAATTTAACTTTCTATCTATGTTAATCCCTAGAAATTTTGTAGTCATAACTTCCTCTGAGCCTCAAGTTAATACCTTATTTTAATCTTAGATATGATAAGATATTCTTTATAGCATAAAAAACGAATGTCCTACCTTAAACCATTGTTTAAGGTAGTATTTTATATAGGACATTAGTTTTTTATGCTATAAAGAATATCTTATCATATCTAGTGGTTATGTTATGATGATTAACAGTTTTATTTGTTTCAGCAATTCGACTCTGTATGCAAAGCAGAAATATTATTTTTAATACCCAGGATTCTTATAAATGTAAGTAGAATATTATTTAATAATATTAATACGTTTACTTTAGCACATCACTAATAATACTAAATGTAAGTGCCACATAGGAACAGAATACCTAAACAACGGAAAACTGCACTAAACGGCGCGCAGAGGAATTGTGTAAATTGCACAAAAGTTCTGTTTTGAGCCGCAGTTTTATTTTCTTTATTCACGTTCGCTGCAAATGGCTCGCTATTTTCAGAGACAAAAGTGATGTGGAAATGACAAACTTTCACGCTGTAGGCGATTAAGTTCTTAGGAAAGTGGGTTATACAATTCTGCGATAATAGCTGAAGATATTAAAAAGCGTCTTACTCAGGGTATGCCCTTCCTAGTTGTTTTTTTTAGGTAGACGCTTTTTAATAGTCGTTTTAATAGTCGCTTTTGTCAGGATATGTTCATGTAAAACCCAGTGTAACCAATCAATCTGCCAAGCTTGGTGATTGTAGCAACCTCCTTTTTGATGGCAACTATATGTTTTATTTGTGGTATGGAGCGGAGGCTTATGCCCAGTATTTGACGTGTATGGACCGATATGATATCTTTTAGTCAATTTCGGCTACATTAGCCAGTCCCAATGAAGTCAGACATATTATGTGTACAACAAATGCGTACGCCAGCACCGTTGTGAGATTACGTTAAAATCTCCCATTCCTATTGAATGAGACTGGGTATAAACGATATCGGTTGCGAATATGGTACCTACCTATAAGAATATAAACGTTTTGCGAAATTCGAAGGCCAAGTCGAAGTCCACTGTCAGATTACAAACACTTTTGTATTTTGGTCGATTATAGCAATTTTGATTCAAAGTTATATATATTAAATTCTGCCATGTATTCAAGTCAAGTGAGAGTAACATACAGTATGAGGTTTAACGTTAAGGAACATACATAAATAAAATAAAATTTTACGCTTACTTTAAATTTTATGCATTCGTTTTGTACCATGTCATGGACATCGAAAGCTCAAGGTGTTTATTTATTTTAAAAGGTTTTGTTTTTTTGTTCTTTATCAAGGTTCTGCAGATAGCGATACATTGAATCGGATTTTTACAGTAATCGCAAGTGCACTCTCATTCATCCCTCACTTATATGACAATGTGATAACTCTGATAAGTTAATGGGTAAAACATTAGTAGATAGATAGATAGCACTTATTGTCTGTAGATAAAGGGTACCATTTTTATGGTAAGTAGAGTCCTATATCCTAAATTAGGTTTATCAAGACACTAGAGTTTTCTAATTTAAATCTGAACACGCTTAATAGAGGTACGTATACCAATGTTAAAGCAAGATTAGTCCCACTGTTTGAATATTTGCCAAGCTCTTATAAAACAGTGAATAAGAGAACGGTAAGTTGAAAAATTTTACCTGTAAATAGAGGTCAATGGAGCGAACATTTTCGTTTGCAATATTGAAATCCACGTGTTGCTGAATAACAAGGCTGTGGCTCATATTTTCAAGATCTCTTGGAAAAGGCGAGAGGGATATTGAGAGCATCTGTAAAATATAAATGTTTACTCTACTTGGGAATTGTTAAACTGAATACAGAATGATGCTCTATCTCTGGGTTTGCTCGAGCTCGCCAGTTTAGGGGTTTGTTTATTTATTAATTTATTTTGAACTGTAAGAAAACTTTCTGGTAGCCAGAAATATTATCTAAATACAAAGCCAGAAATATTATCTAAATACAGAGAAACTAAAAGATATAGATACATTTACAGATGCTTAAAAATAAATTAGCTTTATGTAGACATTTCCGAAAGATATTCTATATTATATACAAAAATAGGGTTTCAATCAAATTGAGCAAAACGTTAATTGTTTTACTTCCTCTAACTAATTATAATACTGACGCCTTACCACTTCATCAACTGATGAAGCGCTTTTAAAAACTTATTAAAATACAGCGTGATCCTAAATTGCTTTATGAAACTAACTTTTAATTAAAGTTCTCTCTTAGTTATTGAGTTCAGTGAACTATTTCTGCAGTGCCGTCGCGTTTCCGTCGCAGAACCTCTGAAATTATGTGATTCAAATTTTTCAAGAGTCTGTATAAATTTCCATAGCGCTATCAGCATGGCAACATTCGGGAGCATTTATCAAAGGCATGGGAAATTTCTCAACGAAATTTCTCTCATCATTTCAGCCTGAATACAACAACTGCTGGGCTTACATAGCCTAATATAGAAGGCTTTATTCATTTTCGACTGATTTTAGGTACGATTCTCTCGTATGTAATATTTTATTGGATATTTAGCTTCATTTTATAATAGAACAGAATATTTCTTTGTTGCACCATATATCCCTTTAGGTTATAGTTACATACCATCTGATCTATACGGTATAATGTACCTATGTAGAATAAAAGTTGTTCGTCTCGATCTACCGAAGTCGCCTTTAAGGTGACTTTGGTAGATCATCTACCAATAACCCTGTACATATATTTAACACTAACTTATAATTGTATATCATTCAATGAGACGACGTTATAATATTATCAATTGATTTGCAGTGTGTCTGCCTCTACTGCGTACTGCGACTGTACCACTTGCTCCGGGCTGGCGTGACGTGGAAGGGCGCTGCGGCCATCGAGCTGTGACTACTGCCACCCGGCCAGGGTCCCCCTGGGCAGCCCACCCCGCCTTGCGAGTCCACCCTGCTCCTAGGCTACGCGGAAAGTGATACGGACGCCAGCCTTCACGATGTGTAAACAAACTGCCAAGTCTGTCAAGTGTGGACTTTGTGCTTCATTTGTAGGTAGAATCAGTGCCAGTGAATCTTGGTCAGAGACATTGATGCCAGGTCTCAAGGTTGGCGGGCGAGTCTGTGATTTTGGTAGTGTCACATTATATCGCCGCTACTGTCGGTCGCGACTCAACATGGATGCAATTTCTCCTCTTCTCGACATTGTACTTTTGAGATGTTGATATAGTTGATTTCGAGTGTGCTGCGGAGCTGATAGGCTCCATCCTTTCGGTCTCTTTTCCTCTACTTTTCCCGTAAGTTCCGTTTTTCAATGTCACATAAATAGTTTGATGGGAGCAACGCCTTGTGTGTTTTGTCTGCTCTTCTAATATGTGAGCAAACTTATTTGTTCCTTTAATACGAAAACTCAAAAGATCAACACACGTAAGTTCAGAAAAGTAATTTTGAGCTCGTTGCTTCAGAATTGATAAGACTACTACTACCAAATCACGAATTGGCAGATAATGTGTTTGTACCTTTATTAGAAACAGATGTCGAGACGCGACCTTAAGTGCAATCGGGAAACTTGCACGATACTACCCGTACTTTGCTCGGGGCACTGAAAGCTAAATAACACGGGTAGTAAAATAAAACTTTACTGCTTCCGCCCAGGGGAGCTGGTCGAATCGACTCTCGGAAATGAAACGAGGGAAAGCACTAACCTTGTGATTGTGATAAACATATTAAAGGATAATCTAACTGTTTCATAGTGAATTGTGTACTCAGGCATGTCTTCTTCAAAATGTTAGTCGGACAATTCGTATTTTCCTTGTTTTTGAAAGAAGTTTCCTTACACCATGCGTCTATATTAATAAACGTCTAGACCTATTATCTTAAAAAAACAGCCTTAGTACTTAAACGTTACGGTATCTACTTTAAGTATTAACATTTTGAATGTTTTGTAAGTGTTTACCTAAGTTAGAACCAGCTTTGTAATCAAACCCTGTGGTTTACTTGAAACTTAATATAATTACACAGTAACTAGTGTGTTTGATGCGTAGTGTATGTCACTGAGAAATTGTAACGAATATTTTACCTCATTTACAGGTAAATTTCGGGGGCCTATTCTGCTCAACTTATAAGTTCACTATGTCACAATAGTATCATCACAGGATGACACATTTTGGTAACACACCATTAGATAAAATAATCTACAGATAGAGGAACGCGTCAAAAGTGTCAAGATTGAAATTATTCTTTCACTCTCTCCGTCTTAATAGCACACGCACTATCTAGAGTTTCTTTAACCTAAGGATTCTACGTGACGGCTCTGCGATGATACCATTGTCATATAATATATAAAAAAAACAAAACATGACATTTAAGAGCGGTTAGCAAAATTGGGCCCCGATTGTAATTTTTGGCTGAAATTTCATAAATCGCATTAGCTACAATTATATAAATTGAATGCATGTAGGTAAACGTACATATATCGCTTTGTCCAAAATCCTGATCTCCATATAACTATTTTTGTGATTATTCGGTTTGCTGGCAGTCTCATGAATACTGGCGAAAAAACAAACCGAAAAGCAAAGTGGTTAAAAGCATTTTAAAGTTAAGTGAGTATTAAAAGCTTCCGAAAAATACTTAGGTTTATTTTAAAGCTTTGTTTTCTCTTTTATGTGCGGTGTTTGTCTATAACTGAGGATCTACAAAAACCATAAAGGTTATACTCGTAGGTATAAAATACATCACACTAGCGCGTCGTAGTGACAATAATAATAAATAAAAAAAATCATTTATTGCCCATTCCTTAGTTACTTAACCTAAACTAAACAAAAAATAAGAATAATAGGCAAAGGGAGTAGATTCAGCATTGTGCTGCATGCAAAAAAGCATGCGCTGATTTTAAATGTACTCCCCTCGGATAGGTGGTCACCGAGGAGTTGGGATAGCGGGATTCAAGTTAATAAGATGTCACTATGACGCGCGACGTGACGACGACGCTGCGGTCTTGGCGAGGAAGAGATGACATTGTGAAATTGACGATGTAACCATCCGACCCGTCATTTGAATGGTTCATTATAAAATTAAATAATTTGTCTATAATATATAATAGTCTACAAAGGACTAAACATATAAAAAGAAGTCCATAGCTTTAATGTTAAAGAGATTTAACTATGGCATTCATCATGTTTACATATGTGCGTAAACGAGGGTAAACGATATCACAATCTATCTAACCACCAATGTGTACGTAACTTTAGCATATCAAGAAACATCAGTAATGAAATGACGAGAACTAACTTCCACAGTTTCCTGCAAAGCATGTTTTCTGCAAAGCTTATTTTACGTTTTGGCGAGGAAGTAGACTAATCTTTTATAAGCTTATTCCAAAACCTTTTGTAAATATTGTTCGTATAAAAAATTATATTTTTGTAAGAAATAACAAAAAGTCTCAGCAGTAAGCTTACCTACATTTATAAACGCGATACCTTGTTACTAAGGAAAAGTTTATGAAAGCTTTAGAGTTTTGTCTAATAACAAGTAGACGTCCTTGTTGTTTGTGTATAAAAATTGTAAATGTTTAATGTGTTATGATATAAAAACAAAAGTTAATAAAATTAATGTTGATGCAGAATGACTTGGCTTCTTTTATTCGTATTTAATGTTGCTTCGGCTGTGCGGCACAGCCGAAGCAACAGCCTGTGCCACATATACATATACACCTACTAATCTATAACTACTGGTAGGGAAGTACGGATTTATTTTTTACCTACCTACTACTACTAGGTGTTGAATCTACGGGTTCGAGCTGAGTGAATTTCTGAATAGAGATGTAATGAAATGAAACTTGCTTTTAGAATTGGTGGTATGTTTTACAAAATTACAGGTACTTGTTTGGTTGGAAGTTGCTGTCGAGTCGTAGGAAACACTGAGGGGCTACTTTTCCTCTTAATATTATTCATAATCATTTGAAATAGGTATAAATGTTTACCTAGGTAGACTTTGATTACCTGTGCACATTTTACATTACTTATTTCGTCAGTACACTGTATTAACAGTTCGTATTATAATACCTATAAAAAAATATTAAGCTATCCTAATGGATAACTAGGTAGATACTCAGGTAATGTTATAGGTATACATGGTATGGTAGGTATAGGTGTAAAGTAGTAATCGTAAGAAAGAAAAAGTTAAAAAGCTATTTCTTTTGTTGTTCCTTTGAAAAATATTGTGTTCCCCAACAATTAACCCAGCCGCTCATTAAAGAGATTCCTTGGAAACAATTCGAATACATAACACAATTTATTTATTAATTGAATCAGGTAAATTTACAAAGTTGAATGTTTTGTGGCTTTCTATGTTCGTGTGAAATCAAATGAACCGATTCGTTTGACCCAGCTGATCCTTTTCATGTTTGTGGCGGATTTTAATTAACATTTATTATTATTTTTTATTTCTATTTTTTTCTATTTTTTTTATCACGCCGTGTGGTGCCGGCATAGAATTTCACCACTCCCACTCTTCCCGTGGATGTCGTAAGAGGCGACTAAGGGAAACACACCGGGGGGCGGGCAGCAGCGCCCTCTGCAGAACAACTCCACCGAACTGCGATCCCCAACCCGCATACCCAGCGTGGGGATTATGGGCAATAACCCCCAGATGAAAAAACGCCAACTTTGGCGCACATTAGGGGAGGCCTATGTCCAGCAGTGGACTGATATAGACTGATGTTGATATTATTATTTTTTTTATTTATTAACATCTCATTTGTTTTCTTAAACAATTTACTTTATGTTGGAAACTATCAGATATAAACTATCTATCAGATAAAACTATTGATACAGACTTAAGCATAACAAAGAAATATATAATTGAATAGCCAAATTAAAACTACTTTTTACATTTAAAACAATTGAGTTAACTGCAAACTTTTGTAAACAATCTAAAGGTAGCTCAACTGATCTATATCAATACCAGCCCATATACATTGGTTGGTTTTCCCTTCTTCCACTAGTGGTCAAAAAAAGTGAAGAGAAATCAATATCAAATTATTTCTTTATTTATAACTAGCGGTCCGCCCCGGCTTCGCACGGGTATTAAACAAAAATTTCAGAAATTATACACACTAAAACGATGGGTTTCACAGTTTTCATACGGATCTTTACTTTTTTTAACAGCATTGGGGTTTTTGACATTGACTCGACATTCCAAAACTGACACTGGCCGTAGAGAAAAAGCAAGCACCGTGCGCTATACAACCTCTTTTTCTATTCTGACGCGCCATAATAGAAAAAGAGGTTGAATATACAGCCCACGGTTCAATTATTGAATTTTTCATGCGGATCCCTAACTTTTTTGAAAATATTATATAGCCTATGTTCATCACGGAAAATTAAGGATTCTAATGGTGAAAGAATTTTTTAACTCGGTCCAGTAGTTTCGGAGCCTATTCAATTCAAACAAACAAACAAACAAACAAACAAACAAACATACAAACAAACAAACAATCAAATCTTTCCTCTTTATAATATTAGTATAGATATAGATAATTATATGTATGAAATTCGACTTGTCTAAGTGCTTAGAAGCCAAAGCCTTAAGCCTAATGAAATAAAGTTATTGAATCTGAATCTGTTGCATTGTCTCGCTGTATGGAAATGCTGATGCGCTGTGCATAACTATAACATTGATATAAATAATAAATACTTCAAATACATTGATAAAATGCAAAATACTTCTAATATATAATAATAATTCAATGTTAAAACACAAACGAACGCAACTCAATTAATCGTTTTTCTACATACCCTTTACCAATAAAACATTATAGTGCAGACAGCGAAACAGAAAACGCTAGCTGCGTCAGATTTTTTTAATTAGTCTGTGAATGCACAAATCGACTAGGGTACATAGATTTAACAATATTATTTCAAAACCTTGTAAATAGCAGCTACGTGATATTTAAGCTTATATAAAATAAACATAATATTTTACTTTGTGTAAAGCCGCATCGTGCTTCTAACTATAAAATAGACTAACGAATAGTGTAACCATTAGCCGTTTCCCTTTGATACTCGGGGTAAGCTTTGATACTCACGTCACTCACGTGGTCGGACAATAGTAACAAGTGAGTCAGAGAGCCTCTAATGAGTCAGTCGCGTCATTACCTACAGCGATGTTTCCTTTTGACGCTCCAGTAAATATCTTACACATCAATAGACGACTTTAAGCCTTCAGAATACTGACAATGAGTCTAAAATCCTCTGTGAGCTTACGCTCCTTTGATAGAGGAATTAACAAAAATCGTGGAATTTACGGTGCATTTGATACGGTTGCCGGCTTTAGGTTCAAAAGCGCAAAATCGGCTGAAATTAAAAGCCTTTTCTCGCATATGCTTTTAAAATTCAAGCAGCTGCAAGACAGCTTATTGCTTATTCATTTGGTATCTGCACTTTGTAGCCATATCTTGTTTCAACTTAAAAAGTAATTACGGTATTAGAAATAAGGAATAATTTAGGTTATTTTATAACAACGTTACGATAAATTGTACAAAATCGCTTCAGCTGTTGGGATTTTTTGGGTAATAAAAAGTTTGTATTATATAAATGACCACATAGAATAACTCGAAGTACAGGCTCGCCCTCCCGGGTAAGTCTATGAAAATATAAACTAACCCTGGAGCCATGCTCGTTAGGCCTAGCAAAAGCGCGGTATTGATTTGGACTCATATTTTGTAAAAAAAAAACTTCACCTTAAGCCTCCCCGCTGGCTGCAAGGGAACAAGGTCAACTGATAAAAAATATTATCTCTTCTGCATCCCTGCAGGCTCCTAGATAAACTTGTAGGTGGTTATTTCGCTTATATGTCGTGAAAACTCTGTACTAACCTTCTGGTATTGTTGTCGCTGACTGAACATTAGTTAAATCTCATGGACCTTTTGGGAACTCATGTATGGAAATTTAAAATTTGAGAAATATTTGTCGTGGACCTCTTGGTAAATACGAAACAATAGAATCATGGACCTCTGAAAACTAATCTATCTTTGATAGTTCAGGTTTTTACACCGAAGTAATAAATAAGGTAATAATAAGACCTTTCGTGTTAATAAACTATTTGATTGCACTGCTGTACACAGAAAAGATGAATCTTCTGAGTTATGTAACCATAGCATTGGAAACTGCGCAAAGACATTTACCTACACAATGAATTTAGGTGCATTCAAATAGTTTATGCTATTCCTGCCAGGAGGGATGACGATCTGCGAAAGACTGCTGGCAGATGCTGGATGCAATAATCTGAAGACAGGGCGCTATGGCGCTCATTAGGGGAGGCCTATGTCCAGCAGTGGACTAATATAGGCTGATGATGATGATGATGATGATGATGATGAAATAGTTTATTGGCAAAAAGTATGGTGTAAATGTCTTTGTAACTGCAACTTGTCGTATGGTAACCCCAATATTTTCGGTTAGGTGCAAAACTTGAAGAACTTGTTCCCCTTTGACTGGAGACGGTTGTGTGATGTTGGTCAATTTTATTCCTGAAAAATACTCTGCTACGCAAAGTGCTCAGCATAATGTATTTATGTAAAAACGCCAGAACAATTCCTAAGAAATATCAGGAATATAGTGCTCACCTGCATGTGAACCAAACTCTATTTATGCTGTGCTGAAAGATCTACTAACTTCAGAAATAAGTCCGTGAGTACCAAGGCTCTTCAAGTTTTCAAAACAACGCGTGATCCGAGACCTGATGGCAACTGGCCCGGCGCATCAGCATTGCCATACAGCGGTACAACGCTGTGCATGCGGATAAACCAGCAGCGTTTGGGAGTACTTCCGATTGGTATTGATATGGATCAGTTGAGCTACATCTAGATTTTTTACCATAGTCTGCGCAACAACTGCTTCTATTGTCAATACAAATTCTAATTGTACCTAATTATCTTTGTTATTAAAGGTGTTTAGTATTTATTAGGTATTAAAGGTATATTACAAACTAAAATAGTTCAAATTGTTTATCTTTTTGTTGATACCTACAGATTTTGCATAACATAACATAAAAAACAAATTACAAAGAGTAAAACAAATTAAAACTTAATTTGTTTTTACTCTTTGTAATTTTTTTTGATCATAAATTCAATTTTGTCTTATTTATAAATAATAAGAACAATATTGGGTTGAACATCCGTTGTTACTGATTCCTTACATGTTTCTTTACATGTTCTTTACATGTCTTGTCTTGTAGAAATAATAAAAAACGCTAAGAATTAAACCGGGGAAGAAAGGAAATAAAGCCAAATAAACTCCTTTATTGCCTCTGACGTGCGTAGACGTGAATTTGTTTATTAGTCTGTATTTGTAAATTAAACCCAGCTCGCTGGAAGGTTTATTAGAAATACAAATACAATCTTTATTTGCAAAAAAAGGGTTAAAAAGGTGGTGGTAATATATTAGTACCAAACATCCCCTAAAATGTTTGCCTTAGTCTAGGGCATGCAAATTTAGTTTTTTTTGGGTCAGTAAATAACTCCGGGCCGTGTGGTGCCGGCATAGAATTTCACCACCCCATCTCTTCCCGTGGGTGTCGTAAGAGGTGACTAAGGGTAACACACCGGGGGGCGGGCAGCAGCGCCCTCCGCAGAACAACTCCACCGAACTGCGATCCCCAACCCGCATGCCCAGCGTGGGGATTATGGGCATTAACCCCCAAATGATAATGCCATTTATGGCACTCATTAGGGGAGGCCTATGTCCAGCAGTGGACTATTATAGGCTGGTGATGATGATGATGATGATGAAATAACTCCGCAATTTTAATTACAGAAAAAATAATTAAAAATATCACCATCAAATACACATAAATCTGTGATACCTTGTATAATATTTAGGGTTTCCTACAGCTGCAAGTTATGTTGATAGTTGATAGTTAGAGGTATAAAGTATGAACCAAACTCCAGAGTGCTAGTTAGGCACTGGTTCAATATTTATTCGTAAACAGCTGACCCGGTGAACTCTTTGTTACTTACATACTTCTATTTAGATTTTATTAAATTATATTTTTTTGTATTTTCTTCTCAATTTTTCGTTAGTTTTAGAAAATGGTCTTTTTTAACGGTTAAAATTATATTCTAACTAGCGGTCCGCCCCGGCTTCGCACGACATTGACTCGACACTCCATAACTGACACTGGCCGTAGAGAAAAAGCAAGCACCGTGCGCTATATTCAACCTCTTTTTCTATTATGACGCGCCATAATAGAAAAAGAGGTTGAATATACAGCGCACGGTTCAATTATTGATTTTTTCATGCGGATCCCTAACTTTTTTGAAAACATTCTATAGCCTATGAACATCAGGGAAAATTTAGGATTCTAATGGTGAAACATTTTTTCAAATCAGTCTAGTAGTTTCAGAGCCCATCCAATTCAAACAAACAATCAAATCTTTCCTCTTTATAATATTAGTATAGATATAAAGTGTAATCAACACCTTTTGTATAAAGATAAAACAAAAACAAGCTAAGTTATTACGTCAGATTTCCAAAACATTACCACGCAGCAAATACCAGATAATATTAAATTACCTTAGGCTACAAATTCTTGCCCGCGACTTTGGCCGTGTAGAAGTAGAAATCGTGTCCCTGTTTTATACCGCGGGAACATGACACCGGGATAAAAAGTAACATTGTGTTCTTTATCTCGGTCTAGACAACGTCCATTCCAATTTCCTCAACAAATGGTTCAGAAGTTTAACGTTTTTGAAGTTTCTCTTTGAAATTTACAATATTAGTAACGATTCACGTAGAACTAAATTTCAGCTTCGTTCAGAAGTTAGGTTGGACGTAAAGAACTACCAAACTTTCAAATTTATAATACTCAGAACTTATGCTCGGATAACTAAAATAGTATAAAGTTAGTTAAGGATTTTCCTCGGCCAATCTAATTTCAATTTCGTTCAAATTGTATTTTACTAAGCGCCTTGGAAGTATTTAGTAACTTTGATCCATTCAGTACCGTTGAGATTGGTAGGTAGGTATGTAGGTAGGTACCCGAAAAGTTTAATTGAATTTTGAATTGGCGATTGAAATAGTAGGTAACGGCTGGTTTTATTTGACTTTATTACGATTAATCGACATTCGGGAGGTCGGAGTAGCTAGTAGGTAGGAGTTTGTGGAATACGAAAACGGAAAAGTTTTTTTTTTATACGGCTGACTTGAAAGTTGTCCTGCTAAAGTGCAACAATCAACTTAAAATTATACTACACTGATCAAATATGATCCGTCATACTATATAGGGCGTCCCACCGCTATGCCACATGGAGGGAAAGTTCCTTTTATTTCTGACTATATGTTATTTAGCAAAAAATAATCCTTATGATGAAGCCTTTCGATCGGTATGATAAAGCTACAGGGTTATTATTTTTCTCGTGTAGCAGGTTCGATTCCCGGTTCACCCATGTAACTGTTAATTTAAAAATCTATGAATGCAGTTTAAATTGTTTTTAAAATTAAAATAATGTCTTCTTTCAGTAAAATGTTCTATATACAATATTTAATATTGTAGATATTTAAGGTACTTTCCCTCCATGTGGCATAGCGGTGGGACGCCCTGTATGAAAAGTTGTTTTCTCTTAGTATCAGGTAGGGTCGCTGCAAGGCGCTAAATTTATAAAAAATAAATCTTATGAAATTTCCGTAAACTCATCCTCAGCCTTAGGTTGGTAAAGTTTTGGTCCGTTTGATCGCAAGAGCTACCTCCGAAAATTGTAAATGATTATTGTGGTGTGTGTGGAAATAAAATAATCCATCAAGTTATACCGATGGCCTGTCGCTAAGATGTATCGATCTTGCTCCATTTATCGGTAGAACAACGATCAATACGTTGATTTATTAATAAATGATTAGTAAATAAATAAAAAATGCTAGATCCACACAGCATCATCTAACCCCAAGCCAAGCAGAGCTTATGTTATGGGTGATGACAGGTTATACCATACAAAGGTATTTTTTTAATTATAAATGGAAAACACAGAAGTCTGAATAATAAGGCAATAATAATCAGATTTCTGTGAAATACCTCAGGAACAAATATTTGCAGACCGTACAAACATTATAAGGGAATCCTGCCGCGCCACATCTTCAATGAATATGCTCGTAAATTGGTCAATACTGCTGTTGCCATTGGAACATCACAAATCTCCTCACTCATCTATAAAGCAATCCACTTTAGTCAATGTTTTAATTCACTTTGTACCACTAGAATAAAACAAACAACTGTAATCTATGATGATTGAGACTGACAATAAACTATAAGACAATTACCGTACCTATTCCCCAAGGATCTAATGAACTGTAGGTAGGGCAAGCACGGGCTTTTGTTGTCTAAGGTAGAATAGAGAAAAATTACGTCACTTTGTCATCAAATGCGTAAATTATTTGAAATTAATTTCTTCAACTTCAATAATGTACGCAATGTATGGCGATGCAATGCCATTATTGTCTATTCTACCCTAGAGAACAATTCCCGTCCTTGGCCTACTGATCAAAGTTCCTAGATAAACACAACACAGAATGATGTATCAAAGTTTACAGTGAAACTCTGCTCCGTCTATTAGTATTGGTATAAGCTCATCTGAGTATAAGTTACTAGCCGTCCGCCCCCGGTTCGCACGGGTATTTAACAAAAATTGAAAGTTGCATTCGCATCTTTTTCAAAATATTCTATAGCCTATGTTCATCAGGGAAAATTTAGGATGGTGAAAGAATCGGTACAGTAGTTTCGAAGCCTATTCAATTCAAACAGACAAACAATCGAATCTTTCCTCCTTATACTATTAGTATAGATATAGGTAGATATTCTAGCTAGATTATTTATACAGCGAATGGTGTCAGGCGTGTCAGCAGGTTTTAAAAACGACAAGGGAAACCTTTTTGTTTCCTTAATTATTCCTGTACTGTTTCTTGATTAAATTTTGTTGGGTCTTGTGCTGCTTTTAGATATAATTAAAATTTATAACAAATCTGTTTAATTCAAAGCATTTTTAACGTACCTTGCTTGGCAGAATTATTTTAGCCAAAATTAAAATATTAATAAATAGACATAGAAAGTTATTATGTACATAGGAAAGAAGACTAGAACACTCGGATATATTCTGCAGATCGTACAAATATATGTCCCGAGGCGTGAATTAAACCTCCTGCATCACAGCCGGGCGGACCTTCTCGACCACCACGCCACAGAGGTCCTTAAATGAATATAATAATATGGATTTGGTTTCAACTTATTAATAATTGCATAATTATAAATGCGAGCATTTGGATGGAAAAACAGATATTTAACTAGTTTCTTCATGCCAAAATAATAGGAAAGATTGTGTAAACTACTGCACAGATCGGGTTGATAACTTACATTCTTTTTAGGGTTTTGCCATCGGTTGCAAAACCCTTATGAAATCGCTTTGGGTCTGTTTTGTGTTTTGAATCCTTAATATCTCAGAAACTACTGCAGCTATTGACTTGAAATTTGAAATAATAATACATTTTGTGCGCCCGCACATATTTATAGAAAAATAAATGAAAATAAATGAAAAATCAAAATGAAGATTTTCCATATAAATTTTGAAATCGAAATTTTAAATGGGACCTACAACGTCGAAAGTGGTATCAAATGAAAGGTACTCGTTTGTAGATTTCAAAATAGTTTTTGAAATTTCGGTAGATTTCATACTTTTTAAAATATTTTGAAAATGGTCAAAAAAATGACCGTTCCCCCCCCCCTATCTCCGAAGATTGCAGAGCGATCGACGTGATATGTACCAAGTGTTTGTAGGTATTGATCTATGTTTTATAGGAAAAATATAGAGAAGTCTGTAAAAATAAAACTTTTTGAAATATGGTCAAAAAAGGGCGGGAAAAATTTCTAAAGGGGTGACTACCCCCCCGAGTTGGGTATCAAATGAAAGGTATTGGTTTGTACATTCCAATGCAGTTTTTGAAATTTCGATAGATTTTATACTTTTTGATATATTTTGAAAAAGGTTGAAAAATTGACCGGTACCCCCCCTCTATCTCCGAAGATTGCAGAACGATCGATTTGATATGTACCAAGTTTTTGTAGGTATTAATCTATATTTTACAGGAAAAATATAGAGAAATCTGTAAAAATAATACTTTTTGAAATATGGTCAAAAAAGGGCGGGAAAAATTTCTAAAGGGGTGACTACCCCACCGAGTTGGGTATCAAATGAAAGGTATCAGTTTGTACATTTTAATGCAGTTTTTAAAATTTCGATAGGTTTTATACTTTTCGAAATATTTTGAAAAAGGTCGAAAATTTGACCATTCCCCCCCCTCTATCTCCGAAGATAGCAGAGTGATCTACATAAAATGTACTAAGCGTTTGTAGATATAGGTCTATATTTTACAGGAAAAATATAGAGAAGTCTGTAAAAACAATACTTTTCGAAATATGGTCAAAAAACGAATTTTCATACAATGAGGGCTATTTCATTGAGAGCAATATCAAATCAAAGGTATGGATTTCGACAATTCAAAACAGGTTTTAAAAATCGTCTAAGTTTCATACTTAGTGAAATACGTAGAAAAAAGTCGAAAAAATAATTGTAGCTACCAACCCACTTACCTACCCACTAATCTCTGTAGTAACTGTAATAGTAGGGTTCCACAGCGCCACGAAACCGTTGTTCTCAAAATTTTAAAGTCCAAACCCAATGTATTCCACTGCGCTCGAAGAATATTTAGATAATAAGATTATTGAATTCATGAATTCTACCGTGCTCCAAAAAAATATGAGAAGAGTCCACACAACATTATTTAGCGACAAGCTAAGCAAGCTTGTGTAATTCGTACTACTACGATATCTGTTATACTTAATAAAGTATATATAAGTATCACATTAGATGATTTATTTTTGTGTACGTAGAAAAGGACTAGAACACTCGAACAAATAATCTGCAGATCTTACAAATATTAGTCCCGAGGCGGGAATCAAACCGCAACCTCCTGCGTTGTAAGCCCACCGCGCTAACAGGTCGTCAATATACGTACCTACCTAAACGACAAAAGTTCAAAACCCTCGGCGCGCGAGTTACACTCGCACTTGTCGTACTTGTTTTTATTCTTTACTGTACACGCATCAAAACAAAGAATGAACTTAAACAAAAAGGACATAAGACATAGACGGCGAGCTTAATCCTGAAAAGAGTTTTCTTCCAGCAAATCTAAGAGTTATAGGAAAGGCGTAGAAAAGACAACCTACATATATATTTCTGACAATAAACCTAATTCATATCTTTACTAAAAATTATATACACTCGAGAGCAATGAATCCGGGTCACTCAAAGAATCCAAAAAATCTCGGAAAGTAAGAATGCTAGGTTAATGCAATAAATTGTATTTAATAGACAATTTAATACTCCTTAAATGAAAGTTAAAAAAATATGAGTCACCATACATTTTATTTACACAAAATTACATAAAGAAAAAAAACTGCTGATCTCTCCTTAAAACAAAAATAGGAAACATGAAATATTTGAACTTTATGACGATTTTCTTGAATTTCAATACTTCGTATTACCTCCTCGTGCTTGCATTACTGCGTTTACGCGGTTTGGCATGCTGTACACCAAGTTCCTTATACGATTTTGGGGAATATTCTCCCATTCCTCTGTGAGAGCAATTTTGAGCTCAGGAAGCGTGATTGGGGGAGGGTTTCGTTGTTTTACGCATCTCCCTAGCTCGTCCCAAGCATGCTCGATCGGGTTGATATCCGGGCTGCGCGCTGGCCACTCCATACAAGTAATGTTCATCTCTTGAAGGTAGTCATTACACAATCCTACCTGTATGAGGTCGGGCATTGTCATGCATAAATATAGCATCCTCACCCAAATTGACCATAAATGGACCAACATGTTCGTTGAGGATTTCTTCCACATATCTTACGCTAGTTAAAGAGCCGTTTTCTATGATCACCAGCTCTGTGCGACTTTCAGAGGAAATTCCGGCCCACACAAGTACAGACCCACCACCGTAGGCTACTTTTTCTTCGATGCATGCTTGCTTGAATCTTTCCCCTGGTCTTCTATACACTCTGTGTCTTCCATCGTGCTTGTAGAGCATAAATTTTGATTCGTCGGAGAACAATTTATTGCATTAACCTAGCATTCTTACTTTCCGAGATTTTTTGGATTCTTTGAGTGACCCGGATTCATTGCTCTCGAGTGTATTTATAGTAAAGATATGAATTAGGTTAGGTAATGCAGGTATAGCCTACATATAGGTATATAATCCTAGAAAGATAACATGTTTATGATTATAAGGATAACTAAGAAATATAAGATAACTAATTTACAAGATAACGTAGTTATCTATTTACATATATGTGAGAAGGATATTTGAACGTTTAAGAAGAAACAGCGCGTGCAAAGTCACTATATATAATAGTTTTTATATAGGAACTACTATAATAAAATAGAATTACTTCCACTAAGCTCAATCGTTCTCACCAACTCATGAGATAAGGTACAAGGTCTGTCATAAAGTTTTCGAATAGATACTTATCTCCAGTAGGTTGCTACTAAGTTGGGCAACTTGCAGCGCTCTGCGCCGCAGTCTTAGGTACATTAAACTAACATAAAGTTCTCGGGCCGGGACTTTTGTGTAACTTTATGATTTATGGCTATAGGTTTTTATGTTAAATGGCTTTCAGCTACTCTTTGCTCTCTTGACCTTAATCGATTAGATAAATGGGAGTCAAGTGAACTTTTTAGACTTGGAAGTTGCAAATGTTGAGAATCGACGATGAAAGTGGACTTTGTTTGGTGGACTTGTCTATGCAAATTTTGGCTATGGTCGCTGTGTGACTGGGCAAGCGTTTTGACTCAGACCCTCTCAGACCAGTGTAGCTATACATAGAATGATGTCATCTTTCATGGTGTCATGCTCAATTTGATCAGGTTATACACGATGGCGCTCATTAGGGGAGGCCTTTGTCTAGCAGTGAACTAACTTATGGTGATGATGATGATTTAGAAGTATATTCGGATGTATAGCTAAAGTTGGGAGGTTGGCGAATATGGAGAGCGTTTTTTATTAAAAAATCCCGCGATCCCGGGAATTTAAAATTCTCCGTGAGATTTAATAAACCGAATTTGACACAAATTACAGATTACCTATGAAAATGCTTGATTTTCCTTTAAAAAGCAGTGAAGGTTCGTGTCAAATCGTAAAAGTGTCTAATCTAGCATATACCTCAAGGAATCGTAGGAAACTTTACCGCTTCCACAATTTGCTAGTTAAAATAAACTTTAGGTAAATATGCATCCAAGTCGGATACTTGGATCCATATTTACCAAAAGTTCTCTCATGATGATGTAGATGTAGGTTTCCTTCACGTTGTACACTCATGCAAGCCGGATCCCCAAGTATGTTAGTAAAGGTTGGTGAAGTACACTGATCAACATATCTACTCGGATACTGGAAGTTGTAGCTTGAACATCCGGGAAACCGCAAGAACAGTATCTCGCTCAAGTGGATGCAACCCGGTTCGAATGCCGCTAGGGAAATTGTGTATTACCACCACCAGATGTTTGTTCCGGGTTTCAATCGCAGTTTCATACATTCATAAGGTAAGTTATGTGATTATTTATATCTTATTGTGCCTATGTTTAATATTGTATATTAATATAAATTGTATGTGTGTAGTACAAATAAATTTTTATCTCCATGTTCTATCTATCTATATTTGTTCAGGACGTTCTGGTCGTTTTCTATGTATAATAAAAAATATCTATATAATATGTAATACCTAATATTGTATTATGTATATCAGTCATCTAGCACCCATAACACAAGCTCTGCTTAGCTTGGGGCTAGATGATGCTATAAGGATTGTCCAACATTATTTATTTATTTATTTATCTATGAGTTAAGTTCGCGTTGTTCCACCGACAATAGCATGTAACAGTTAGTGTTTTTTGCCTCACTTTTATATAAATCAATATGGACATGTATCTAAATCGCATGAAAATTAGATTTAGATAGGCAAAACAAACATGCATTCGAAATGTAGTTGATATTATATTATACAGGGTTATAGTTAGATGATCAATAACCTCATAAAGGCGACTTGGGTAGATTAAGACGAACGGCTTTTGCTCTATGACTTTTAAAAACATAAAAAAATAATAATTTTGGTATGCGGGACGTTTATGGACAAATATCATCTTGCGGGACGTACGAGTATAAAGACTTTTAAATGTCGTGGGCCGAATACTTGGGACGAATATGGCATAAATCAAAACACAACCCTTTTCAGTAACGCATACACATTATCCATGCAGGTGACTGTATTTAAAAAGTGTATGTATTTAAAAACTCTAGTCCCTTGACGTTTAAAATTCAGAGGTAGGTTTTAGGGGTGGCTCTAACTAAAACAGACAAAAGCCCGAACTGAATTGAAACAGTGTACAAAAAGTTGCGACCAAAACAGATTTGAATACTAAACGAGTTTAAACAGGGCATTTTCAAATACCTCTAGTATTTGAAAATGCCCTGTTTAATTAGAACGGACCAAACCGTGACAAGAAAACAGAATGAAAAACTTTCAAAACAGACCAGAAAATATTTGCGCCCGCGAATATGGAATGAAGAAAGAATATTTTATGGAAAGCTTAAAATATTACACTTTGTGACTGGAAGTTTCAAGAAAGAAAGGAGGTGCGCATTTTTAACGTTTTCGGTATCTTTAGTCCCTTGTCCAGTCTTTTTCATTTCGCAAAGGAGGAAACTGTCATTGATTAAGTAAGGGGGAATGGAAGATACCGGGACTCGGCAAACGTAGTGTAGGACGCCCTCCGGCCAGGTGAGATAACGACTACGAAAGATGCAGGCTGCTAGATGTGGAAAACTGAAGACAGGGATCTATGGCGCTCATAAGGGGTTGCCTATGTCCAGCAGTGGAAAAACATAGGCTGATGATGGTGATGAAGATGAAGAGTAAAAGGTAATTAGGGTCGTTTATCGGCATACAATATCGTAAAAAATTTCAGGAACTAACAAATCTAGTCTTTCGTGCCATAACATATTCATGAGGGTCAACATAGGACCAGCGCTGAGTAATATAACTCTACTCAGCAACATTCTGAGTTGGCACCTTTTGGCTTGACACTTGGTGGTTTGCCAAGCAGAATGCGAAAGTTACTAGGCACTACACCTACTGTATTAATATTAAGACATCCAAATATTTGTTTGTACCTCACTGATTTTTGTACTTATATAAAGAGTTTTGGAGAAGATGGTAATGTACAATTCCAAAAGCCAGGACAGTTAGGAAAAAGCTGTGAAAGAAGTTATATACTTGACTTTTATAATTAATTTCCGCCCCGGGACAAATTTTTGTACGATCTACAGATATGGATTTGTTCAGTTTATCTCAATTTTAATCGACGAATAAGTTAATAAAAAAAATATTGATCTGACTCTAATGTGCTCTCAAGTGAGTCGATGAGTAAAGCCATTTTGTTTCAAAACATTCAAAAAATATCACAATGTGCCGATATTAAAAAGACAGACATTCTAGAAATACTTTTTCGCCCTCAGAAATTTCTTGGCGGTTTACAAGTCGTTGACGTAGGATCGTGTCAGCACAAATAGTTTTTACGTAAGCTCTCAGAGCTCTTGCATACGGCTAGTGTCTTTGTTCTCGTTTATCTACTTGACCGTAAGAATTCGTTTCTCTTCTAACGGATTTGCCACCCTTAGCTTTTTTGATGTAAAGCCTGCCCCAAAGTGATGTCTTTACGCTATCATAAATTAGCCAGATGGATCCTGTCATAAAGGAGGTAAACTAATAGAAAAGTATTTTACCACGAGACTTATTAAAAATATAAATAAGCTCACTAAAGCCTACCTTATTAAATAATGATTATAGGTATCATTTATATATAAAGTATAAACCTACCTTAGTGAATCGTACTTAACATTAAGTTATTTATTACCACACTTAGTGTTGGCGTCGTGGCTCAGGGATATGTGCTGCCATGCCACCCGTAATTATATACTCATCCCCGAAAACGCCAGAACAGTACATTCATCAGCCAGAATTCTCCCTCAGTACAGATTGAAATAGTCTTAGTAGGACTACGCACCACAAATGATTCCAAATTATTATGAGGCAACTACAACCACACGACCCTCACCCAGGTAAAAAAAAAGTAAAATCGCGATCTGCAGTGGCATCCAGAACAATTTAACAAAATGTGTGTGAACTGTGATATATTACGTCGCTTGATACAGTCAGTAGTAAGTTACACAGCACCAAAGTAAACACATCGTAAAGACGCAGTGTGGTGGTGGCTAATAAAGATTTATCCGACGACATCTAATTAACTGTGAACTAACTAAATTGTCGTCGTTGCTAAGCGAAACGTAGGTAAGCCGGCGTCGCCAGCTAATAGTAAAATCCTATTGTTATAGACAGATTGAAGGCGCTCGCTCTGGCACCTGCCTTATTTATTTGCGTTCCTTTCGATTATTCCATAAATCTATTCCCAGCAATAACGTTCCAATCTCAGCCTGTCGCATTTTTTATACGAATGCTTTTACGAATTTTGTTTATTCCATTTTAGTTTGTATGGATTGTTATCTTGAGTGGGTACTTTAGCTGAGTTATGGTTTGGCATAAGCTCAAAATTATAAACTTTATCATCAATGATGCAATTTTGGCATATTTTTGCTGTAGAAATAAAAACCCAAAGGTGTGCCTAACAGGGCGTGTTACACAGCGAGCTTTCATGCAACCAGTACGGGGAAAAATAGCGCCCTTGTCACCGCACTTCTTCCAAACTAATTAGGTACCTTCATCGTCCACAGCTGGACCTCTAGGCCTTCCCTAATGAGCGCGCCTTAGATGGCATTATTCATCATTTGGGGGTTATTGCCCATAATCCCCACGCTGGGCATGCGGGTTGGTATCTCAGTTCGATGGAGTTGTTCTGCAGAGGATGCTGCTTCCCGCCTCCGGTCTCTTACGACACCCACGGGAAGAGTGGGGGTGGTAAAATTCTATGCGGGCAAGAAACGGCTTTAATTAGGTACCTACTTTACTAATATTATGTTGATAATCACTAAGCGAGCGCCATTAAAGGAGCGGCACGCCAGCAACTAACCATCAAACACAACGACGTCACCGCAAACAGCGTCACCAAACTCAAACCAACAGTACTTCACGAACAATAACAATATAATTGAATTCATTGAAATCTTTTCAGTTGATTTTTTCTCTGTCCTTTTCAATAGTTATGATTTGAATCTTCATTCAATTGAATTTTCCAGACTAGTGACTTTTCTGAAGCACTTTTACCCTTCTAGTTGAGCTGGTCGAAGGCAAACAGTGTTTTAAGTTATCTTTCCTAGCCTAGATCTGTATTTAGATTAGGCTCGTTTTACTTTTTGCTCACCTTATCCTCTGTTTTGGGATCTCATTGTGTAGTCACCGAGGGACGTTTATTTTTTCTTTCTCATTTAACTTTTCGGAGATTATAAGAAAACAAACTATATTCCTTTCGTTGGAGGTAATTCGAAGTTAACTTTGATAAGTGTAATAAACCTTGTTGAAAAGGGTCTTTTCCTTTTTGTTTGGCAGTGTTAAATATTTATACAGGCCTAATTTATGCGTGGAGATTCTATTTATACTAGTAGAGGTTTTTTAGAAAAAATAATACATATATTTTCTATAAATAATAGGCAATACCTATTATTTATAGAAACTGGCCAGAACACCCGGAACAATTATCTGCAGATCTTACAAACATTAGGCGGATTTTCACTCACCACAGAGGTCTTTCTTTATTCCTTATAAAGTCCTTTAAGTTGCTATCAAATAAATACCTAGACGTTTTAAAGTAGAAAATATCCCAGCAAATCTCTATGGTAAAAGGGGATTTGAAGCACGATTTAATGCTATTCGATTCTTATTCCTATCCAATACAATTCTTGTTCCGATTGTTAAGGAAATTGCACGCGTATTTATCGGTGAGTGTTGAGTATTCGTCCAGGGAATAAGTCTTGCTTGTGTAAAACTTTAAATATTGCAGAGAAGGTTCAAATTCCCTTGTCCGAATTCGTATATCTGCACTGCACTATTATCTAAGCCAATTTCTATACTGAACATTTCGTTCTACCTTCTTACACACATAGCACATGTCAACATTTACCTAAACATAAAACTTCTTGACGAAAACGAGAAAAAGAAAAGACTGAATAGGTAAATTTACGTGATAAATACCCGTGAATATTTTATAATGTTGTGCTCGCTTAGGTTTAAAAATCTTTACTACTGGAAAAAAATTATAAAAAAAGCGTAGTAATGCATATGTGTATTATGGTACCTAACAATATAACACACAACTTAAAAAGATAATAATATTTAGATCAGGTCGTATGAGTTGTGTTGATCAGTACCGTATTCCTGCGCTACCAATCAGAAAAGGTACATGCTCCCAGAACGCAAATTTTCCAGATGTGATTATGCTGATGTAAGGGACTGACAATGCTTAAAATTAAAAAGTGCTGGTAAATTGGCCAAAAATAAAGTAGTTAAAAGCAGTAGTAATACTACTACTGTTTTTAACAGGAGGCATTTGTTTTTTGGACCGATGTTATTGTTTGGACGGTGGCCAGACGATTATCACCAACGTGGGGCTAACTTAGATAAATTTGGTGCAAAAACGTCTGGAGTGCTTGGAAATGTTTGGAAATCCATCAGTAGGTAAAATCAGTTTGAAAATAATGATGATGTCATCTACTCAGCACAGATATAGACAAGCATCAAAAACCATCTTAATCACACACCAAGTGTCATTAAAAAGATTAATATCGACTCCACAAAAGTACCGCAACTGCTCAGATTTATGGCAGTGCTCGACCAAATGACCCCTACCGATCATTTAGAATAAGAATAAGAATAAGAATAAAATAATTTATTTGCACTAACAGGCTTACAGTGATTAGTTTTAAACAAAAAGTGAACAAAAAATATCTAATAAATAAAAATATCTAAATAATTTCATTTCTCAGCTTGCCAGTGCCAAAATACGAATGCTACAACAGAAGGCTTGGGGAATATTTACATTATGACGAGGTAAATGGTTAATGATTGTTATAATTACCGCCTCTCTTCTGCCATTAAATCCGAGTGTGTACAGGCTTTCCAGCTGTTCGTTAGTTGCCATCTATGAGCTTCCAGGCTGCTTATTCCAACCACCTCTTCAAACGAGAAGAAGGTTCAAAATCCGACTGCAATTTTCTATTTTTTACATTAGGACTTCGTCATTTACTGACCGTCATGGACGAAATTTCTGTTGATTTCATACTTTTTGAAATAATTTGATTCAAATTTTTCCATCGCATTTTCCCACCCCTATTTCCGAAATTTGTAGAGAAATGTACTAGGCGTTTAAATATCGATCTATATCTTTCAGAAAGAAAATAGTAAGTTGTAAAAAAAAATTAGAAAATTGTCACAAAACTTATTTTCGAAAGTTATTTCATTGAGTGGGATAATAAATGAATAATGATAGAGTAATGGTATCGACATGTGACATTTCAAAACAGTTTTTAAAAATCCACCTATTTTCTTACTTTTTAAAATAAAATGAAAAGAAATCGACTTAACAGAACAAAAAGAAACTCGTGAAGAATCATAACATCACTAGGAGTCTACGATGAGTAGTCTTTGACGCAGCAGTCTACGCTTCAACATCTTACGACTTTGAAGTGTATTTATAACTGAAAGAAAGAAAATAAACAACGAATCGTAACGCAATTGTTGTTGCTGCCGCTACCTTCTGTGCGGGAATATCTCGTTTACGCATCACTTGACAATTTAAAAATGTAAGTGGAGAGCTTTATTTTTATTGCGTTCATAAAGTACCTAGATACAGTGAGACTAGAATTTGTCTCTGTCAGCGGATAGTCTGGAAAATAAACATTTGCGCTTTTGCTTCGGTACGGACTTTAAATATGCAGCATCTTGGGCCTTATTCTGTATAACAAAGGAGATTTCTTCCCAAAACCGTGTGACGTCACTACGCGTTTTATGCAGGGTTATAGGTAGATGAACAATAACCTCTTAAAGGCGATTTGGGTAGATCAAGACGAACGACTTTTACTAAGTGACTTTGTCTAATTCAATGTTTTTTTCCATACAAAAAATGAATAAGTATATTTGCAGTTCTGATCTTCTTAGCTGTATGTAGCCGGTCACAGGTTAAAGACATGATACAAATGCAGTTCAAGCCAGAAAAAGATTAAGACAAGTCGATACATGACGAGGCACGCAGCGGCGCTTGTGTGTCGGCATTTAGCAAAGAAAGAAAGGGGTTGTGTTTTATAAAGTTTTGGCAAAAGTCATAGAACAAAATTTGATCATCTTGATCTACCCAAGTCCCCTTAAGAGGTTATTGATCTTATTTACCTATCTACCCATAACTCTGTAAATGGTTTGGTCCGATTCCACGCCGCTGTCTTGTGTTATCTGTGTAACGCGTTTGGATTGACAACGCTGAATAAGGGCCTTACCTTTGCTTACCCACTTAAGCTTGCGTCGTGGGTCAAATAGGTTTTAGTCTAGCTAGGTGGTGGACAAAAAGGACTTTCTAAGAATTTTCAATTACATTTTTTCATAGAGTCCCTGTAGACCAAAATGTTTATCATCGATCGTGCGTGGATCGAGTGAGCGAGATAACGACTATAAATTAGTATATTTGTATAGCGTGTGCCCAAAATAAGGGAAAATTACAAAATTAATATTTCTTTAATGAATCCAAAGAACTGTATCTTCATCATCATTTGCCTCTAATTGTCCAATGCTGGACGTAGACAGATAAGTAATAATAATAAGTAATATATGTATTTATAAATAAAAGTATTAAGTAATAAGTAATAACTCGAAAAGTAATATTGAAAAACGAAAACGCATTGTACAATAATATATAAATTAAGACACTATTAATATAACATTTTACACCAAGAAGAACTGGGAATATTAAACATCTTTTTTAAATAAATAAAATTATTTATTTCGGATGCCTATCCGTATATTTTTGTAATTTAGTAACTAAGTGTTGTAAAAATAAATTATTTAATGTAAAGTAACCTACTCCGCACAATAATCAAAATTGAATTGCTTAAATAATTGTTTCTCTCATAGAAAGCTCTCCAGGCTTTGCCACTAATGAAGTGAAAAAGCAGGTTGTTCATTCGTTAATACATTTATAACCGCTAATGCTATTATGCCGTTGTAAACGGCTCTCAGATAATAAGGCAGTTCTACCAATAATAATTGCTCGCTCGAAATAAATACCTGGAAAACCATATTATCAATTTAATTGACAGCAAAAAAGTTACAACTAAATAAAAGACCCAAATAAGTACTAGTATTTCCAATTGAAACAATTGAGCTCCCTTCAGACTGTTTCAAACAATCTACTGTATCTACATACCAGTCGGTAGCATCCGCAAGACACTAGCTGCATTGCATTGCTTTATGTGTGCTGAAGCGCTAAATTGATAATAATGATCAAATATTTATACAGTGAATTTATTAAAAATATTCAAGATAAAACAAATATTTATTTATTGATCACCAAACTAACTTAGAATTACCTAAAAATCATGTCAAGCGTCAGTACAAATATGAATTACTCGTCCATTATTATTTTGTACATAGTGTTAGTGATTATATATCTTTTACATTAAAAAATGTGTGAATAGGATACTGATAATACGTAATTAAAATTCAATATTGTCTTTCATTATGGTAAACTAAAGGTAAAATGAGAAAAAAAGAAAGAAAAAGAAAATTCTTAAAATAAAAAACACAGTAAATTGATTAAAATAAGTCACTTAAATATTAAAATTAGACATTAACACTTTGAAAAGGAACAACTATTATAAACCTATTTTTTTATAGAAATAAATAATTATAACGTGACCATTGCAGTAACAACATAAAATTAAACCCTTGATGTCCTAACACTTAACCAAAGGCTCCTACTAGAGGAATAATAATAATAATAACTTTATTGGACAATTTCACAAAACATTAGTAGTCCCAAGCTAAGCAGAACTTGTGTCATGGGTACTAGATAACTTATATACCTACATGATAATTACAAGTACATAGATAGATATTTTTACTATGCATAGAAAACGACCAGAACACCTTGAACAAAGATTTGCAGAATGTATTTTTAACATCCCATATGCGACCAATGTGCTTGCCTAGTTTTTGAGTATAAAAAAACCCTTTTTCAGGGGCGGCATATTCAGTGGTGAATATTTTTTTGTGCTGATGATGGTGATATAACGTTACACAATGAGCATGGAAGCATCAAACAGCTCCAACTCTGCGATTGATTCAATCAAGCGTATAAATAACTGGAGTTTTATCAGATATACAAAATCACTGGCATTTGTTGCAAAACATGATTTATTGGTTCAAATTCTATACGCTCCAATAACTTTGTTCAATCTTAATCAAAACACAACTCTGCGAACACCAGGGTTTCATTCACATGGTTAATCGCGAGTCATTCGTTACGACTTATCAAAATGGACTCCATCGGCTGTCCAATCGAAAGGCAGGTCCGCATGTTTCTCCTTGCTTTAACTACATAACAGATATGCAAAAGTACCTATACTGAGGCTTCAGTAAGAGCTGTGCGCATAAGCTAACGATATAGTATAAACACTTTTGCGTGTGTCTATACAAATCATAAAATCTGTAAGTGGGATCAGTTTCCCTATTCAAAATATGCTTAGGTCGAATGATCCCGTTGGGATGAGTCCGAGCGGCCTCAGTTTACTAAAGAGCCATATTTTCGATAACAATTGACTTCGTAAAATAAGGAACAGAGTGACAGTCAACACTAAATGAGGTGTAGCCTAAAAATGAGACAAATACCTCTCTTTTCTTTTCATTACTAAACGCCATCTATCTTTGTAACTTCCTGCTTAGGATACAAGGATAATATAACTTGAAACAAAAATAAAAAGTAGGCAGCAAACTTCAAAGTAGAAGAAACTTCAAACATAAGTAAGAACTTCAAAGTAATATATCAGTAAAACACTCTACCCCTACGATCAGTGTTCATTTAAATTCGATCAGACTGAATTTCAAGTCAGTAAGTGTACTTTGGAAAAAGTTTTACAAAATATTTTGTAATAGGTACCTACCACAAAGAAAGAGAACATTACAAACAGACATGCATAAAGAATAAGTGTACAGGGCGACATTTTCGATAAGGGCATCTTTTCTAGGAAACCTTGGAATGGACTAGACATGACTTTAAATTAATTTTATATTATTCGAAGGACAAACAGTTTTAAACGCTTTATGACTAAACTTATAGACACTAGACTAAAAATAAATATATAAAAAAACAATATAAAAAATCTTCTATACCTTACTACTACTACTACATATAGTTACTACTTAGCTGCAGCTAGTACTATCTAAAGTTACATAAATACTCGTAGTAATAAAGCAAATAAGGTTAACGAAGCTAGATAATGCTGATGACGAAATTACACGTTGGGCACTGACATCAGTAAGTTCTAAGGCACGAAAACAGTCAGCTTAACGCTATTCTGATCCGGTCAGCCATCCAAGGGCCTTGCTGGTAATACTCACGACTTTACCTAGATCTGTCAAGATTAACTGGTTTTGCTATTCACTTAATTGCCAGTACCATAAGTACGGATTAGAAGCCACTAATTTTTAGAAGCATTATAACAGCTTAGTTACCTATGCTCATATCGAGGTCCTGTCCAGTGTCTCGTAGATTGTAGTGTTACGAATGCAATTGAACTTTTTAATTAGTAGGTTACCTTAGGTTAAAAACGAGTATGAGCACCAACACAAACCTAATGTGGTTTAATGTGCACCATATATTGGTAAACTGTTACCTTTCCAAATAAATATTCTATTCTATCTAGTTATACTTTGATTTCATGTCAATTCATTGCACAATAACTCACAATGTGCCGCGAACAGTTTCTTTTATTTCTTTTCAACGCCTTGCCTTCTTTATGAGATTTCGTGCGCTCCGCAATAATGGAAAGTACCTTACCACAGCCTGCGCCTTCCGAACAGAACAATGCTCGTGATTCATTTCAACATTTTCAACCTGCAATAAAAGATAGCTTTTGTTTTTAAGCTTTGGGCAATGGGAGCCGAGTTCGGCGCTAAATTAAATGAAAAATCCTCAGCGGTGTGAATTCAATATTGCACACAATGGGTTGGTTATTTGATTCCATCTTTCGGGTTTCGTATCGAAATTAAAACTCCTACAGAAGGCTGGCTCTTCAGTTTTGTTCTATTGATAAAATCGGAAACCCGCGACTCGCGAGCCTTAAATAATTACACTTGAAAGGCCTGAAGCTATACTCAATGATATCTTTTAATGTGGTCGGAAATAAAAGTACCTATGTCTATATTATAAATTAAATTTAACATAAAAATAATTCTTCAGATGACTCGAAACTCTTCTGTTCAGCTGGTCACTCTTCTTATAAACTTAGATAATAGTGTTCACTAGGACATTTTTTTTCTTGACTATGCACACAGTATCATCTAGCCCCAAGCTAAGCAGAGCTTGTGTTATGGGTACTAGATGACTGATAATGCATAATACAATATATTACACAGATAGATATTTTTTTATTATACATAGAAAACGACCAGAACACCCTGAACAAATATCTGTAGATCGTACAAACATTTGTCCCGAGGCGGGAACCTTCTGCAGAACCTTCTGCATTGCAGACCTTCGCCCACCACGCCACAGAGGTCGTCGTCTGCCTTTAATAATTTTGTTAAGTAGGTAAGTACTGCAGTATGATAAACTGACTGATTTAGAAGACCTCTGTGCGAACATAGAAGATTCTATTGGTGAAAGAATTTTGTAAATTCTAAGAAATCTGTTCTTTTGTTTCGTAGCCTATTCAATACAAACAAAGGATAATCTTTCCTCTTTATTATATTAGTATAGATATAGATAGCATCAAGGCTTACGATAAGCTTTAGAATAATTTTTTAGGCTAAGCATGACGTGATACCTATAATAACACATTTGGCTAATGTATGTTTTAATAAAGGAATATTCCCGGATGTACTAAAACACTCGATTATTACCCCTGTGTTTAAAAATGGGGACGCTTCTAATGTTAATAACTACAGACCGATCTCAGTTCTTCCTTCCATCTCGAAAATTCTAGAAAAACTTATTAATAAAAGAATAATATGCTACCTTAATAAATACGAAATTCTCTCTAATTCACAATTTGGTTTTAGAAATGGAAGGTCTACTGAAGACGCGGTAGAATCATTGAGCTCATACATCGTAGAGAAGGTCGATCTAGGCAAAAAATGTATAGCGGTATACCTCGATCTTCGTAAGGCTTTCGATACTGTCCATGTTCCTATGATGATTGCAAAGCTGGAACAGATAGGCATAAGGGGCAAAGCTTTGGAGCTTCTAAAGGATTATCTAAGTGGTCGGAAACAGCAAGTTAAGCTTGCAAACTACATAAGTGAACCTCTAGATATTACTTTTGGAGTTCCCCAAGGCAGTGTCCTAGGACCGACTTTATTTAACGTGTATATAAATAATTTATGTAATATACAAATCGACAATGCTAAAGTGTTTTGCTACGCTGATGATACAGCCATAGTCTTTGACAATGAGTCTTGGGATAGAGTCAAGTCGGATGCAGAGAAGGGACTCTCCAAAGTAGCTAGTTGGCTAAAGGAAAATGTGCTGACATTAAATGCTGAAAAAACGAACTTCATGTGCTACTCTATATATAACAAAAACCAACCCTATAGTGACTTTAGCGTTCGGATACACGATTCTGATATCACACATGATCCATGTAGCTGCCCGCGTATAAATAAAGTAACCACTACAAAATACCTGGGTATAGTTATAGACCAAAATCTGTCATGGTATCAACAGATCGAAACACTTAGCGCTAGAATAAGGAAATTGGTATGGGTGTTTAAAATCCTTAGACATGTCGCTCCAGAACCACTACTAAAAAATATATACACCATTCTAGCGCAGTCGGTACTGTGCTACTGTATTCCAATTTGGGGTGGGGCGGCAAAGACTCGATTTTTGGAAATTGAAAGAGCTCAGCGTGCCATGCTCAAAGTCATGTTCTTTAAGCCATACAGGTTTTCTACAAACACACTCTACTCTACCACTGAACTTCTGTCAGTTAGGCAACTCTACACGCTTCACGCTACTTTAAGACTCCATAAAACACTAACTTACAGCCCCGCACACAATTTAAACAGAAGGAGAAAATATAAAGTAGAGTCTCAATCTTGTAAGACCCGCTTTGCTCAAAGACAGTACAAAAGTCAATCAACACACCTTTATAATTGTATTAATAAAAACTTAAATATTTATCCCCTAAAATTTGTAGAATGTAAGAAAGTTATTATGAAATGGTTAGAAGCAAAAACTTATGAAGAGACAGAAGCACTGATGAAAAGAGTAACATGATTAATCTTTGTCCCCTGTTGCCCAGACTCTTATGAGACTGGTGGTGGTGTCCTCAGGGGACGCAAAATAATATTGAATATTAGTCACCCTAATCACATGCCTAGGTTATGGTAATTTTACATTTTTTAAATACCCTATAAACATTTTTAAATAGATGCGTAAACAAGCTTATTTTCACATTGTACACATTACATTATAACATATCACTTAACATTTACAATAGCTATGTATGGTACGTAGTTATAAAAATAACAATAATATTAAATTTTACAAAAAAAATAATAATAATAATATTGATGTCTCAGTTTTAATAAGTCTGTAACCCGTGTTGCCCAGACTCTCATGAGGCTGGTGTCCTCAGGGGACCTACGACATAACTCATAATTATAAATTATTGTCAAAATCATTATTCTTTTTGTTAATATATATAGGTATACACACTAGTATAACTTCAAATACATATTAGATCTTAAGTTTTTCCATGTTAATTTGTTTCACGATGTTGTAATCTGTAACGTTTGTTATAGAAGAGCGAGATCCTCAAACACAAGTTTTCTTATACTTAAATGAGGGTCTCAACTATGAAATAACTTGTTGTAAGCCTGTTACAGAAATAAAATAAATTTTATTTATTTTTATTATTAGAATAATGTGATTTCCTAGGAGACAGAACGCGCACTCTACTTAATGTGACAACAAAAAGCACCGATAAAAACGGTGCTATTAAAATGTTAGTTGGTCGTTGTACTAACTCGTCTAGAAATCTCACAAAATTAACTAAGTATTTATAATGTGATGTTTCTTCAACGACAGTCTAATCACTTAAAATATTTATAAAAGCTTATTTTTTCATAAAATTATGCTGAAGTAACACTTATGCCATATCAAAATTCTATTAAAAATTTTTATTCATAAAATATTTATTAAAACTTTACATCAAACTGGTACTAGCAATGTAATGTTTTTCCTAAAATACACAACCATTAATAAAATTTTTAGAAGCTAGGTGGACGCTTATCAAAACTTAAATATACCTTTGGGTATTTTGACTGCGTTACGAAAACATAGTTAAGTGATGTAGAATTCCGACGTTTATACGAAATATGCAAGCTTTAGAGGCACATTTATAAACATAATAATTTAGTAGAATATACTCATAGAAAAGATTATTCACTTTCATAATACGGGCCCGATACAAACAAAAATGAAGAAATCATGTTCATTTCACTTTACCACAGATAATATAAAAGTATATTAAATGGAAAAATCTATGGAGACTAGGGAAATAATGGGTTTTGCAGGTAGCTGTCAACGCATTTCTGTAATGTGTAAGAGCTCATAAAGAAAATACCCAACTCTACATATAGATATTTCCTGCGGAAGTGGATTAATGATTTCACGGTACCCTTAAAAATATTGGGGGATAATGGATGGATGGGTCGGTTTCTCTCAGCCAAATGTCTCTATCAATATCAATTACTCATAAATGGAGGACCATTCATCATGATGAGTAGCAAAGCTGTTACGAGGAACCTTCATACCTTCCTGTGTAGGTGTATGGTAACCATAAGCTATACTAATAACGGTTTTTACCTTCATATTTCTGTAAAGGCATTTTCATTGTCAAACAAAATGGATATTAAACAACTCACGGGCGGCGCAAACGAGCCACTCACCTCCGCAATCTTTCTTATATTTAATGGACAGCGGTACGCCGCAAACGTGGTATCCTTAAATGGCATTGAAAAAGGGATTTCCTATGACAGTGAAAAAGGATTTGACTGTATTCTGGATGATGATACGATATCAATGCTGCTGGTTCAATTACTTTTGACAATTGACATTTAAACTAGTCTTCATGAAAGCTAATTTAAAATATTTTTATTAAATTTGACGACCTCTGTGGCGCGGTGGGCGAAAGTCCGCCTGCGACGACGCAGGAATGGCAAACAATCGTGTGTGTCCCAAATATAAATGATATCTACCTCTATAGGACGCGATAACCACTTTCGATCACACAGGCTGTATGCCAGTTTCCCACCTTGGTGATCAAAAGAAAACGGCAATTAAACAGCTGACGATGAGATGTTATGTACAATATCTCAAATAGTACCATTCCATTTTGCCCTGGTCATAGAAGGTTATAGATGAATAGGTATTATATTTTTTTCTTTGGTGTTGAATAAAGTATATTTGTATATTACTGTGTGTATATTACCTACGGCTTTTACTGAGGAACCTAGTATGTAGCTATTGCCATAATTACACTAAAGTATGGTCACAGCTAAATCAAGATGCTCGTTTGCGGCGAGCATAATAAGCGAGGTGGAGGAATTTGTAGACAATTTACTTTTTGTCTGTAAATTGAGGAAAATTGGAAAATTTACGAAAAGGCTGGAACATTAAGTTGTGGTATTTCAAATGAGGAGGAGGGTCGTTTATATTTATTTTAATTAGCCAGTTGCTTTTCATTACACGGCTTTCGTGGCACATTGAGGGATTAGTATCTGGCAGATAGGTGGAAAATGTTACGCGTTCGATTTCTGCCTCGGGAAGTTTTTACGATCAGTACTATTTATCAGTACGATCGAGTCCCTTTAGATATCTTATCCCGCCTTTATCATGACAAACAACGGGAAAAAAGCAAAAAAATCTATCCTTTGATCGTGAAACTGGAGATAGAAATACAACGAAGCTTTTTCGTGAATCACCGAATGCGAATTCTTTAGAAATTGTGTCAATATCGTCTCATAAATCTTCGAGAAAAGCGACTGAACTTGAATTATCTAAAGAGGACGGAGACATTTGCCAAAAACAATTGAATCCACATAAAAAAACTTTTTAACGACTGCTCCGGAATACGAAAGTTATGTTTATCGTAAAATCAATTTAACATTTGAAAGCTGGATCGGAACTGGAGATTTTTTTCAGTTCTTTTTATTGTGATAAAATCGATATTACTTTTTATTTATTTATTTAACAAATTTATTGAACTAAAACGAAAGGTAGGGTACAAAGGGTAGGCTTAATGCCGAGGCTTATCTACCTGCCGACCAAAACACAAAGTTTATATAAAGCAAATGGTTGGCGTGATAGAATTATAAAAATTAGAAGTAAATAACAAGGTGAATCCTAGGTATAATTTAAAAGTTTAAAGACTATTCTATCTATACTAATATAATATTATAAAGAGGAAAGATTTGATTGTTTGTTTGTTTGTATGTTTGTTTGTTTGTTTGTTTGAATTGAATAGGCTCCGAAACTACTGGACCGATTTTAAAAATTCTTTCACCATTAGAATCCTAAATTTTCCGTGATGAACATAGGCTATATAATATTTTCAAAAAAGTTAGGGATCCGCATGAAAAATTCAATAATTGAACCGTGCGCTGTATATTCAAACTCTTTTTCTATTATGGCGCGTCAGAATAGAAAAGGAGGTTGAATACATAGCGCACGCTGCTTGCTTTTTCTCTACGGCCAGTGTCAGTTATGAAGTGTCGAGTCAATGTCAAAAATCCCAATGCTGTTAAAAAAAGTAAGGGATCCGTATGAAAACTGTGAAACCCATCGTGTTAGTGTGAATAATTTCTGAAATTTTTGTTTAATACCCGTGCGAAGCCGGGGCGGACCGCTAGTATGTTATATTTATGTATATCTAAATATCATCTATCGAATATATATGATATATTACTTGTTATTCTTTCATAACTAGTGTAGGATAATATTGTTTATGCTATTCAATTCAGCTTTACAGCCATTATTTTATTTATTATTTTTTTTCTTATTGCTCTCATTTATTTTATTGTACCTACTTTTATTATAATTTGTAGCAAATGACATCATGACCAAGTGTTCCCTGTGAATTTATTGTAAAAATAATTATTTGATTTGATTTCACGCAGATTCATCGAATGTGAAATAACCAATAGCTTCATGTTTTTTTTCTTTCTTCTAAGCCTAGTTTATTCAGTTACGACATCCTCGTGTGTATAAAATATGAACGAATTTTCCTAGATGATGATGAACGAATCTTCCTAAATGTTCAGAGCACATTCATAACTCATTTGTCGTAGGTTACACGTTACGTGTGGTGCCGGAATAGAATATCATCACCCCAACTCTTCCCGTGGGTGTCGTAAGAGGCGACTAAGGGAAATACACCGGGTGGCGGGCAGCAGCGCCCTCTGCAGAATAACTCCATCGAACTGCGATCCCCAACCCGCATGCCCAGCGTGGGGATTATGGGCAATAACCCCCAAATGATAATGCCATCTGTGGCGCTCATTAGGGGAGGCCTATGTCCAGCAGTGGACTATTATAGGCTGGTGATGTATGTATGATCATGTAGGTTACACGTTTGCCAGTGAATCCTAAGACAAATTAATTATGAATATGCTAGGGTTAACTACGAACGTAGTTTATGTTTTAAGTACAGCAACCTTTCATAATTTTTCTCATAACAGGGACATTTTAGATTTTTATCTTGATGACCTCTGTGGCGCAAGGTCCGGTAGGAGGTTGCGAGTTCGATTCTCACCTCGGGGCAAATATTTGTACGATTTGCAGATATTTGAACCGGGTGTTCTGGTAGTTTTCTATGTACGATAAAAGCATCTTTGTAATATTTTATATTAGACCACAGACACAGGCTCTGCTTATCATAGACGATTCTGTGTGGATTGTCCAGCCCTTTTTTTATCTATTTTTGATATCTATTATTCCTAGTAATAATTAGTCTACCTACTTAAAAAATTGCGATTTAAGGTAAACATAAAACTTTTTAAACTTTCGCAAATTTATCGACAAATTAAACACTATCTATCCACGATCGCTGCAACGCGTTGGAAACGAAAATAAAATACGCGGTACGCGAAAAATACCCAATAAATAGTCTTTAATAAATATATTTTCTCTCCTTAGTTGAATACGATGAGCATCCATATAATAGTTCCTCCGACAGAGCTCTATCGATTGCCGCTGAAGGCTATACGTATTTCTATACTAATATTATAAAGAGGAAAGATTTGATTGTTTGTTTGTTTGAATTGAATAGGCTCCGAAACTACTGGACCGATTTGGAAAATTCTTTCACCATTAGAATCCTAAATTTTCCGCGATAAACATAGGCTATATAATATTTTCAAAAAGTTAGGGATCCGCATGACAAATTCAATAATTAAACCGTGCGCTATATAAGTATTCAACCTTTGCTTTTTCTCTACGGCCAGTTTCAATGTCAAAAACCCCAATGCTGCTAAAAAATGTAGGGAATCCGTATGAAAACTGTGAAACCCATCATGTTAGTGTGTATAATTTCCGAAATTTTTGTTTAATACTCGTGCGAAACCGGGGCGGCCCGCTAGTATGCATATAAGGAGTGCATTGGCCGTGAAAAGCACTCGCCTAGCTCGTGACATCCCTCTAACAAGGCAGCGCTATCCATCCATAATGAACCTTAATCCGCATTAGTTAAGTGCAGATTCATTTACGTTGTGTTGGGTAAGTTATACACGGTGGCATTCTCTGCGAAGGAGACTATTGTGGTGGAAAATTACTGCTGTTTACGTAATCAAGTCGAATGTTTGCTATTTGTTTCAAATAGGTCTGTTCTATGTATAAAATAATAATAATAAATGATTCCGGACAATCCACACAGCATCATCTAGCCCCAAGTTAAGCAGAACTTATGGGACATATATAGATATTTTTTATGATACATAGAAAACGACCAGAACACCCTGAACAAATATCTGCAGATCGTACAAATATTTGTCCCGAGGCGGGAATCGAACCCGCAACCTCCTGCGTCGCAGGCGTGTGATGAATGCTTCCTTGTTTTATCCGTTCACTGGTCCCTATCACTCTAATCTAAGGTAAGCTGATTTGAGCAACGTGTGAGAGTGAAATATGTTATGTACATGTATGGTAATTAATAGGTACAAGTTTAGCTCGATAACAATCTGATTAGGAAATTAATTAATTAAGATTATCACGGCATCATCTAGCTCTAAGCTAATTCAAATCGATATAGTAGTTATGGAGCGATTCGATAAGCTTTATCACATTATATTAAACTATGCTTAATTTTTTTACCTGACTGTACTCAACAGCTTCCACAATTTGACAGTGTCCGAATCGACGGTAAATTTTTTTTAAAATCAAAAGTGTCAATTGGTACACTGTGTCCCACTTTGTCCGAATTGACAGCTACTCAAGCAGAGCTTATGTTATGGGAATTAGATTATACGTAATAGATTTCTTATTTAAATAACTTTATTTCTTTAGGCTTACAAAATAAGCATTTGGACAAGTCAATTTTACACATTAATGATTATTATATAATAAGAAATAAGATGTTCTTGTTTTTCTCTTCACATAATTTTTTTGGAAATTGTTGTTCAATGGTTTTTGTAAATTTTTTGTCAACGGTAGAAGAGGACGTAAACGCGATAAATAACCTTTAAACTAATATTACTAAGAACACACGGTATTAACAATTCCAACCAGTATCATATGGATTAGTTGAGCTACCTATAGTTTGTTTCCAAAAGTCTACAGTTAGCTCAAATGTTTCAAGTATAAATAGTTCTAATTTGGATATTATTAGTAATTTTCTTTGTTAATAGAAGTTTGACCCAGAACACGCGGTTAACGAATATACATAGTCTCAAAATTGACAATCTATCTATGAAGTAGGTGAGTAAGTAGAGGTACAGCGAGAACAATTCCTGGGATCAGCTAAGTGGAATTTTGTGTAACGGAAACTTACCCGTGGCACTAACGACTGCTTTTCATCAAGAAAATAAAATGGAGCACTACTGAGATAAGTGTTACAGACTGTCCTGAAATCAAGCTCAATGTGTACGTACGGTTCGAAAGATTTTGAGACGAACGTCGCGTGATAGTGTGTAAATAAAATAAGTAAATTTTACATAGAGTAAAACCTTTATTAAGGCGCATACAGCACCTAAACTAGCGCCACCACCTACTTTATGTTATTATTCTGTTTAACAAAGGAATTTTCAAAAATCCATCGTCCAGTTTGTGATACCCATCATAAGCTTTTTTTTAATGCCTCTGTAATAGTTTTATTCTATTTAGTTTAGGAAGAGATACGAAAATAGATTTTGGTGGCCACCAAGGGCAACTTCGTAAAATTATTTTTATGTAATTTATTTTATCTTTTTTTATGGGCCCTTAATACGTGTGCCAGAAATAATCAAGTGACGTAATTTTGACACCACCACTTTTGATCTTTTTAGGGTTTTGCCATCGGTTGCAAAACCCTTATGAAATCGCTTTGGGTCTGTTTTGTGTTTTGAATCCTTAATATCTCAGAAACTACTGCAGCTATTGACTTGAAATTTGAAATAATAATACATTTTGTGCGCCCGCACATATTTATAGAAAAATAAATGAAAAATCAAAATGAAGATTTTCCATACAAATTTTGAAATCAAAATTTTAAATGGGTCCTACAGAGTTGAAAGAGGTGTCAAATGAAAGGTATTGGTTTGTTGATTCCAAAATAGTTTTTGAAATTTTGGTATATTTTATACTTTTTAAAATATTTTGAAAAAGGTCAAAAAAATGACCATTCCCCCCCCCCCTATCTCCGAAGATTGCAGAGTGATCGACATGATATGTAGCAAGTGTTTGTAGATATGAATCTATATTTTACAGGAAAAATATAGAGAAGTCTGTAAAAATAATACTTTTTGAAATATGGTCAAAAAAGGGCGGGAAAAATTTCTGAAGGGGTGACTACCCCACCGAGTTGGGTATCAAATGAAAGGTATTGGTTTGTACATTCCAATACAGTTTTTGAAATTTCGATAGATTTTACACTTTTTGATATATTTTGAAAACGGTCGAAAAATTGACCGGTACCCCCCCTCTATCTCCGAAGATTGCAGAGCGATCGATGTGATATGTACCAAGTGTTTGTAGATATGAATCTATATTTTACAGGAAAAATATAGAGAAGTCTGTAAATATAATACTTTTTGAAAAATGGTCAAAAAACTAATTTTCATACAATGGGGGCTATTTCATTAAAAGTAATATCAAATCAAAGGTATGGATTTCGACAATTCAAAACAAGTTTTGATAATCGTCTAAGTTTCGTACTTAGTGAAATAGGTTGAAAAAAGTCGAAAAAAAATTGTAGGTACCAACCCACTTACCTACCCACTAATCTCTGTAGTAACTGTTATAGTAGTTCCACAGCGCACCAATACCGTTGTTCTCAAAATTTTTGAGAAGAGATATGTATCCTAGATAATCCACACAGTATCATTTACCCACAAGCTAAGCAGAGCTTATGTTATTACTACGATAGCTTTTATACTTAATAAAGTATAAGTATCACATTAGATGATTTATTTTTGTGTACAGAAAATGACAAGAACACCCGAACAAATAATCTGAATATCCTACAAATATTAGTCCCGAGGCAGAAATCAAACCGCAACCTCCTGCGTTGTAAGCCCACCGCGCCAACAGGTCGTCATATACGTACTTACCTACCTAAACGACACAAGTTCAAAACCCTCGGCGCGCGAGTTACACTCGCACTTGTCGTACTTGTTTTGAGTTATTCACTTACCTTTTCTTCACTTGATTGCTATTTTATAGTATTGTGGTCTAGTCTAAGTTCATAAAAGGTATGCCAAAAACAGGTAAAGGTAATCTTTTATGAACTTAGACAAATCTTGGACAGTCATTGGTAAAGAGCGATAGATATCCACTTAAATATTTAGTCCACTTCATCACCGTTCAAATCACGCGCAAAATCTCGATGAGAATCGTGAAATGCTTATAAATCTGATAGATTTAAAAAACCACTTAAGCCATCCTTGAGCTTTCTGTAGAAATAAGTTTTCTCAAAGTCTTATGAATTTCAGAAAAATATCAAGATGGGAATTATTTGAGGATTAACTGGGTCGTGTCTTGGGACTATCTTTGGGAGCTTTCTACTTCTGATAATAAGAGATTTGAATCGTTTTTAACCCGTGGAATAACCAACTTCATACCTTTTCGCTCAATTGTGGTAATAAAGATAATGGTGTCTTACACATAGTATCATAGATACACTTATGTATACAACATATAAACAACTTTTAGTACTTTTATAGAGATTTTTGCATTGGATACGTCTCTAAAGCATTGGATAGTAAAATTGTGATATATCTCTAAAGTCAAATGGTACTAAACGAAAGTTATTTGTTTGTTTATTTTAAATCTTATCGTCTAGGACTATGAAAATGAGAGTCTAGATAGAGCCGTGCGCAAACACTACCGCCCCGAAGCCGGACATTCGCCTAGGAGGACATTATCATCACTATTAGCAAGCTCAGACGAATATCTGATCATATATAATTGAAATACAATGTAATTTTATAGTAATTTCGTGTAAAAAGACCATCATCCTCATAAATTCTTACCGTTTGTTAGCGCTCCGCCCCTAAAAGCCAATAATGTTTTGAACTTCACTTTGCAGAAAATTCCGAACCATTCCGGCCACCAATCCTAAATTGACGTCGGCTTACTTGTCCAATATCCACTGGCCTCAATATTGGCTCCAGTTTCAGATATTGAAGTTTTTCAACTTAGATAGCCACTGGGACTTTCGGTTTCCCAACAGCGAGTTTCGAATAAAACTTATTTTTGTAAGTTTCTGGCAAATATTCAAGTACTATTGCCAATTGTACAAGTAATATTGCCAATTTCTCGATAGCCAAAAATAGTAGCACTTTGTAGAACAGCTATGTAGCTACAGAAGGCGAGGTGAGACAAGGAAAGATAGTCTTTACAAGGCGTCCGATGTTATTTACATAGCTTTTTCGGGCTTATTCCCAGAGGTCCATGATTCTATTGTTTCGTATTTCCCAAGAGGTCCACGACAAATATTTCTATTTTATTTATTTACTTTCTCGTTTCGTTTTATTGTATAATAACTCTTAGCCAAAAAACGACCGACGTGGCTTTAGGCCTGCACTGAAAATCAGCTCTGGGTAGACAAACCTGTATCTACCCTCCACAATGTTGAGTGTAGGTCACGTTTGTCCTTATCTTCTGCTACACACAAAAAGTATTAAGCCTATTATTATTATAATTATTAAATGTAGTCTTATGTTATTGAGTTGTGTAGTAGATTTAAGGTAAATAAAAATATTTTCTTTCTTTCCATGTCGATGACAAGGTTTGAGGTCTGGGGACACCAATACTTATCGATTCAGATTCAGATTCAATAACTTTATTTCTTTAGGCTTACAAAATAAGCACTTAGATCGATCCCCATAAATGTTTCGCGGTTTTTTTTTTTGTTTTCGAGTGATATTTTTTCTGTATAAGACAAACAAGATCTTAACTTCTCATTGAGTCAACATGTAAACAGAATGCTATTTCAGTCAACCAATTTGCATTGCCATGCAAACGTAGCAATGCTGGCCAGCATTTTGCCTTCATTCTTCATGATGATGATGATTCTGCCTTTTGGTGACGTCATGTGTAGACTCTACTCGTACTTTATACATTTTTCTATTTATGAATTTTTTGATTCGGTTATTGTAATTTGGTTGGTTAATAAACAAACAATAGACAACAGTAGTCTATGTAGGTAACATCAACAAAATCTCATACAGATTAAATAATATGAAAAAGGTTTTCAAGAAAAACGCGAGCAAACTTTCAAATTAAATCAAATTCTTGGATGGTGGAATAAATTGTAGAGTCATGGTTCGTTAGACCAAGTTTTCTCCCAGTTGTTTTTCATAGCTGACTTGTGTAGTCTAGTTCGCAAATGAAAACAGAAAGCCAGTAAAATGCTTTAAAAACAACATCTCTCAACGGTCTTCAACTTGCTAAAAATCATGAACCTCATCATGGAATAGTGTGTTATAATTAAAATACTGAACGTTTTTACACATCTTCCCAAGGCCCAAAAAAATCTACAAAATCTGATATTTATTTTTATAAGGCCATTTTCTGCAGTAAAAAATCTGGGTAAAAAATTGATAAAATTGTCTCAAGGGGCACTAAATAATGGCTTATCCCAATGTTTATTCGAGAAGGGTGTCTCAGAGGGTTTTTAGCTACGTAACTGATATATTACTTTTACGTACCGTATTTTTCAAATTTTCAGTTAAGTACCTACATACGTAGGGTACGATGACAGTGTTTACACATAACATGAGATAGCTACCGCTGGCTGCTGGCTGAGGTACATCAAACATTATCTTTTGTTCTTAATTAATTATAGTTTGTACTCTAAAATATCAAATCTAGATGGAAAAGAAAATCAAGTTCAGAAAACACACGTTTTCCGATGACATAAGGCTTAAATACCTACCTTTTTAAGTTAAGGGAAATCCCTTCGAACTTAACACGCTGAATCAATACAAAGTAAATAAGCGATAAATATTTTGATATGCTTTAGCCAATTCAGTTATAATACACTCGAGAGCAATGAATCCGGGTCACTCAAAGAATCCAAAAAATCTCGGAAAGTAAGAATGCTAGGTTAATGCAATAAATTGTTCTCCGAAGAATCAAAATGTATGCTCTACAAGCACGATGGAAGACACAGAGTGTATAGAAGACCAGGGGAAAGATTCAAGCAAGCATGCATCGAAGAAAAAGTAGCCTACGGTGGTGGGTCTGTACTTGTGTGGGCCGGAATTTCCTCTGAAAGTCGCACAGAGCTGGTGATCATAGAAAACGGCTCTTTAACTAGCGTAAGATATGTGGAAGAAATCCTCAACGAACACGTTGGTCCATTTATGGTCAATTTGGGTGAGGATGCTATATTTATGCATGACAATGCCCGACCTCATACAGGTAGGATTGTGAATGACTACCTTCAAGAGATGAACATTACTTGTATGGAGTGGCCAGCGCGCAGCGCGGATATCAACCCGATCGAGCATGCTTGGGACGAGCTAGGGAGATGCGTAAAACAACGAAACCCTCCCCCAATCACGCTTCCTGAGCTCAAAATTGCTCTCACAGAGGAATGGGAGAATATTCCCCAAAATCGTATAAGGAACTTGGTGTACAGCATGCCAAACCGCGTAAACGCAGTAATGGAAGCACGAGGAGGTAATACGAAGTATTGAAATTCAAGAAAATCGTCATAAAGTTCAAAAATTTCATGTTTCCTATTTTTGTTTTAAGGAGAGATCAGCAGTTTTTTTACTTTATGTAATTTTGTGTAAATAAAATGTATGGTGACTCATATTTTTTTAACTTTCATTTAAGGAGTATTAAATTGTCTATTAAATACAATTTATTGCATTAACCTAGCATTCTTACTTTCCGAGATTTTTTGGATTCTTTGAGTGACCCGGATTCATTGCTCTCGAGTGTACTTTTTGTAGGTACAGGTATTTATTTATTTTCTGAATGTACCATGGTAAAGAATAAATAGTATTGCAATGGTACCATCGATGTAATGCAACGAAAGGAAACAATAATTGCCACAGTACCATTGATGGTACTATGTAATGGTAACAAGGTAAACAAATGAATTAAACTTACAAAAAGTAACCTTTTATCACCAACAAAAGAGCTTTATCTTACCAGCTTAGAAGAAAAGTCTCGATTGTAGAAATAAACACTGTGCTACAGTATTATATTCGAGTACGTAGTGTGACGAGCGATCTGTAAAAAGCCCCTATGTCCACATGAAATTATTCACTGCGGTCCTAACCCTCATGCATTATTAACGCACTTTGACACCGTTGTTCGTAATCCAGCGCAGTTGCTTTAGTTGCAAAACTTTATAGAAATCATTGAAATGTTTGCTAGATTTAATAGGTATGTATCTATAGTAATATCTTTGCCCGTAGGTTATGAATAGACGTTTTGAATTAGTTAGGTTAGTCCAAATAAGTTGATTGTTTTAAAAAAAACATAAAACCCAATTTACATCTCTTAATAATTACACTCTTTCTCTTTTTTTAGCCGATAATGTAAAAATTTAACAACAAAGAAAGTTACAGCAGTTTACAGAATAAAGACATAACAACTGGTAAGATAGGATTCAAGTAAAGTAAACAGGCTTATGTTTCTCGAATTCAATCGATAAAATGCAGAAAATAGCTCTCATGGTCAACGTTAATCACCTCAGGTCGAGATGGTTGGTAATGGTGGAATGGTTGGTTCGCTCGAATTCGTTCGCTTGGTCTGTACCTACCCACGATTACTGGTATGGATTTCTGGTAGATATAGCACTTCAGCGATAACATTTCTCATAGACCAACTATCCAAAAATCTAAACACCGCTGCAAAACATTGCTAACATGTTTTATCATGCTTAAACAGGTGAAATTTATATTTTACCTTTTCGACATAAAGAAGTATCCAGCATGCAGTAAGAAAGCTTCAGTGTCCTGTCTGCTTTTAATTGTCTGCTATTTTGACGACCTCTGTGGCACCGTAGAACCGCTTTGATTCCCGCCCCTGGAATGTTTGTTGATCTGCAGATATTTAATTCGGGTGTTTTGGTCGTTTCCATGAACAATAAAAAACCATGTAATAATATTGTATAAAGTATATCAGTCATCTAGTACCCATAACACAAGCTCTGCTTAACTTGAGGCTAAATGATGCTGAGTGGATTCTCCAGCATTATGTATTTATTATTTGCTGTCACTGTAAGGTGTTTCTAACAATAATTACGAGGTTAATTTTGGTGATAATGCAAACGAGCTACGTTCTTAACGTCACTTGTTTCTCAAGAAACAGTTTGAGGTGCCAGTGAGATGAGACTGAGATTAGGGTAAGGACTGTAAAACAGTAAGAGCTTAAATATGCGAAGTAGTAAGTTTATACACAACCTAACTGTGTTCCCGCCACAAAGCGACCTCCGCTAGACGTGAATTATTCATGCCGTGTTTTGTTACCGCCCTGATCTTCTGAAGGGTAAACAGACTTTGAGAACATTTTTCAGGCATTGAGGAGCCATTTTGTTACAGGAATTTTTATTTTCAGTTATTATTTAAGGCGATGAGGTCATAGATTTTTAGATTTTCTGTCTCACTCACACCACCCACACCGTATGGGGGTCGAAAAAGGGCTATTATTATTTTCAGGATTTTTGATTTAGGTTCCGAGGTACAAGTCTCTGTTGAGACGGGCAGGGACCGCTCCCAACGTCTTCCTAATACGTTACTAGCGGTCCCGGGTCACATTGGGTTACATTATTGTATTTTCATACGGAACCCTTCTTTATTGTAAATATTCTAAAGCCGATGTGCATCAGGGATGTTGAAGGATTCCAATGGTGAAATAATTTTTCAAATCGGTTCCATGTTTAAGAACCTATTCAACCCAAACAAACAAACAAACAATCAAATCTTTACTCATTATAATATTAGGATAGATTATATTAGTATTTATTTTCCTTGATGATACTATAAATAACGTTGACATAGCTATAACATACTTTTCAGTGCTTGTAGTTCACTACAATAAAAACTCAACAATGTCAACGAAAAATCAATGGAGATACTATGCTGTTCACTAGAATATAACTCTATGTAGTTCACTAGAATATAACTCAACAATGTCATCGAAAAGTTAATGAAGTTACTTTTCAATTATTCTAGTTCACTACTATAGAATACGACATCAACGCCATAATATCAACGAAAAATCAATGAAGTTGCTTTTCAATGTATGGATTATTAATTAAAAATTAATAATCATAATTTTAACATAATAATAATAATTTTCGAGGACTTTATTGAATTCATTGTAATGTATCCGCTTCTATAACAAACTCCAAGTAGGTTATTAAAATTTTTGCAACTCTTATTATGTACCTATGGTAATATAATAACTATTCTTTGCAAAAGGCTTACCTTTTTGTCATCTAGATAAGTATCAGATTATCTAGATGACAAAAAGTTAGGGACGAGTTTTGTTCCAACTCGAAAACTAGCAATCAAACAAGGTAAAGGGCTTTTGTTCGCTTCTATACAGGAACCTTAAAAAGATTGAAGTGAACAATGAATAAAAGTGACCACTTTATTTCCTACTAGCGGCCCGCCCCGGCTTCGCACGGGTATTAAACAAAAATTTCAGAAATTATACACACTAAAACGATGGATTTCACAGTTTTCATACGGATCTTTACTTTTTTTAACAGCATTGGGGTTTTTGACATTGACTCGACATTCCAAAACTAACACTGGCCGTAGAGAAAAAGCAAGCACCGTGCGCTATACAACCTCTTTTTCTATTCTGACGCGCCATAATAGAAAAAGAGGTTGAATATACAGCCCACGGTTCAATTATTGAATTTTTCATGCGGATCCCTAACTATTTTGAAAATATTATATAGCCTATGTTCATCACGGAAAATTAAGGATTCTAATGGTGAAAGAATTTTTTCACTCGGTCCAGTAGTTTCGGAGCCTATTCAATTCAAACAAACAAACAAACAAACATACAAACAAACAAACAATCAAATCTTTCCTCTTTATAATATTAGTATAGACTAGCGGCCCGCCCCGGCTTCGCACGGGTATTAAACAAAAATTTCAGAAATTATACACACTAAAACGATGGGTGAAACCCAGTTTTCATACGGATCTTTACTTTTTTTAACAGCATTGGGGTTTTTGACTTTGACTCGACATTCCAAAACTGACACTGGCCGTAGAGAAAAAGCAAGCACCGTGCGCTATACAACCTCTTTTTCTATTCTGACGCGCCATAATAGAAAAAGAGGTTGAATATACAGCCCACGGTTCAATTATTGAATTTTTCATGCGGATCCCTAACTTTTTTGAAAATATTATATAGCCTATGTTCATCACGGAAAATTAAGGATTCTAATGGTGAAAGAATTTTTTAACTCGGTCCAGTAGTTTCGGAGCCTATTCAATTCAAACAAACAAACAAACAAACAAACATACAAACAAACAAACAATCAAATCTTTCCTCTTTATAATATTAGTATAGATAACTTATGTAATTAGAATTTTGTGATGTGTTGAAGAGTCTTGTAAGATCTAAAGGAAATAAACTATTTTTTTTTATTTATTGTGTTTTTTTTTCAGTGATTCTAGTTCACTACAAAAGAGCAGAAAAGTTAATGAAAAATCGATGGAGTTACTTTTCAGTGCTTCTAGTTCACTAGAATATAACGGAACAATGTCAACCGACCATAAAACTGAGTGGAGTGGATCAGATCTTTTGATAAGCATATGGGGTGGGTAACCGTGGCCTTCCACACGCGATCGCATTCACAACATTCACCCTGGCTCTTACCATGCTTGGCATTCCTAAAGCAGAGCTTGTGTTATGGGTACTAGATAACTGATAATTATATTGAATAATATACGAGTACATAGATAGATAAATAAATAAATAATGCTGGACAATCCACACAGCATCATATCACAGATATTTTTTTACTGTACATAGAAAACGAGCAGAACTCCATGAACTTGCAGATCGTACGCATAATAGTCCCGAGGCGGGAATCGAACCCGCAACCTCCTGCGTCGCAGCCTTGCAGGCGGACCTACGCCCATCGCGCCACAAAGGTCGTCAAGTTAGATGAGTTGTTGAATGTTGTTTAAATTTCACATGATTTCCTTTTATAATTCGAATGCAACTTGCGTGCCGAATCAGGGAAACGCATGTTCAATCAGCGAAAGCTTATCTGATATTTTAAATGAGTCTATCTTATCGCTATGATTTTAGATAATAAGGATTTATTAAGATTATCTTATTCGGAAAACTAAAAATTGTACACGCTTTATGTCTAAATTTAAATATTAAATCATATATAACCATACATATATTTATCTTGTCTCCATACATGTAGAAGCTAAAAAGACTGCTTGCTTGCGGATTACAAATGGAGGAACATTTAAGTCATCTTCAGCCTATATCAGTCCACTGCTGGACATAGGCCTCCCCTAATGAGCGCCATTTATCATTTGGGGGTTATTGTCCATAATATCCACGCTGGCCATGCGGGTTGGGGATCGATGGAGTTGTTCTGCAGAGGGTGCTGCTGCCGTAAAATAATTGTAAATGCATTACAGATACCAAAACAAGTTTATTTTTATACGTCACTACTTGAGTCTCTTCAAGCGCAACTTAGTTATTTAATATCACTATTGTGACCATTCTTGAGTTAAATTGAATTGAAACTGTAATTGAAACCTGGAACCGGTGGTAGGGGCTAGTCCATTAGCATTATTAGACGAGCAACCTTGCCCTTCAAGCTAGCATCACATCACAATACGTAACATGCTGTCGGTGGGAGCTATTATAGCTACAGTTCAACTCTTTTTATTACAAGCTTTTCATAAATTCATCCCCGTATTCATAATAGTTAACTTAAAGCATTGTAACTTCTCAGTCTACCGTCTTCTATTGACATAATAATGTTAGTTTAATTGAGAAAAAAACTAACACATACTACTACAGTAGTGTTTAAATTCATCCCCGTATTCATAATAGTTAACAAAACAACTTAAAGCATTGTAACTTCTCAGTCTACCGTCTTCTATTGACATAATAATGCTAGTTTAATTGAGAAAAAAACTAACACATACTACTACAGTAGCTGTTTAAAGTTACACGACCTTTGTGAATAATCTTTATAAATAAACTGGACAATTCACGAATCATTATGTAGCTGTGTTATGGGTTTACTTATGTTATGACTGATGTGCTTAATACAATACCTGTATAAAATAGATAGATATTTTTATTATACATAGAAAACATCCAGAACAAAAACTGCACAAACATTAGTCCCTCGGAGGGAATCGAACAAACAACCTCCTACGTCGTAGGCGGCCGTCGTAGAGGTCGATTATAACGGTCATCGTAACAAAATGAAGAAAAAATGCTACCGAGGCGCAATACATACATCGACCTCTTTTTGATGTGCCTGTGCCTACCGCTAAAAACGAGCAATTCGCTCCCTAGTTAGCATTCGACGAGATATTTCTGCCAGAACACATTATAACACATTCTCTGCTCAATCTGCGGGGTCACCGGAGGAGCGCACCGCATGTAGAGTACGTTTAAACTGGTAATTTTGATCCATGAGCAATGAAAATGTTAAGGTGCTCGGAATACTTACGCTGCCCTGCATCGTGATCATGTAAGTAGCGGTATATGTTCGCTTGAACCTTCGAGTTCATGACGAACGGCGATACCCGGCGGTACGAAGGCGTAACGCAATAAAGCTGATGACCAACGCCCGCTTCCTCACGAAGTCGTCTAAGTTAGCTCATGTGATGAGTCTGGCAGTGTACAACAAACTACCAGACTGTCACATCTGATGGCAGTCTTTTAAGTTGTCGGGTTCAAGTTTTTACCTATATTTTTTTTCTAAAATAATGTTGATTGTAACTGTCAACAATAGACTAGTAAATCTCCCGGAAATCTGAGAATCGTTCTAAGTTATAGAAATCTGGACCATTATTACGAAAGTTTCGTCATTTTCGACTGTGGTTGAGTATATTTCTTATTTTCAAGATTGGTTCTCATGCAAGTGAATGTAATATTCTTTATGAGAAATAAATGTCTTTAACCAGATTTTTTGGACTCTTTGTTAGTTTTCTGAACACATTTTATCAGGGTTACGTTTTGTCGTCGGGCTACCCCATTTTCATTTGTATTTACTATGTAGGTACCGTGGTGTGTCGTATCTATGTATATAGGATCTTCTAAACAAAGAAAAACTAAAGTTGACAGAAGAAACAAAAAACCTTTATAGCAAAATTACAAACATAAAAATAGAAAAGTACAAAATTCAGTATTCACTACAAACCACATACTTCATAAGTGTAAAGAGTTCAAATTCATTAGTATATTACCGTCGAAGTCTGCTTTGGGTGGGTTGCTGGCGTGGTCAGCATTGCAGCCCTTGACGGATAAGCTGAAATGAATGAACCTTTATAGGGCAGACAGCAAGTGCTGGAATTTTAGGCTGAGATCATGGAAAGCTTACCTTGGAGCCATCACAGCGTGGTTAGCAGGGCATTCATAACGGACCAAGGCTTTTATAGTGCACTAGCGGCCCGCCCCGGCTTCGCACGGGTATTAAACAAAAATTTCTGAAATTATACACACTAAAACGATGGGTTTTACAGTTTTCATACGGATCTTTACTTTTTTTAACAGCATTGGGGTTTTTGACATTGACTCGACATTCCAAAACTGACACTGGCCGTAGAGAAAAAGCAAGCACCACCGTGCGCTATACAACCTCTTTTTCTATTCTGACGCGCCATAATAGAAAAAGAGGTTGAATATACAGCTCACGGTTCAATTATTGAATTTTTCATGCGGATCCCTAACTTTTTTGAAAATATTATATAGCCTATGTTCATCACGGAAAATTAAGGATTCTAATGGTGAAAGAATTTTTTAACTCGGTTCAGTAGTTTCGGAGCCTATTCAATTCAAACAAACAAACAAACAAACAAACAAACAAACATACAAACAAACAAACAATCAAATCTTTCCTCTTTATAATATTAGTATAGATATAGATTACTGAATTTGTGTACAGTGATTTAAATAAAATAATAATTTTCATAATAAAGAATACAGAGGGAAATATTATTCCATTAAGGACAATTGACCAGTAGCAAGTTGATACGCGCATATTCTGTAGACACATAAGTAGCCTGCCGCCATTGCGAGTGGTCAGTCGCCCAACTAGGGAATCTAATCCAACACCGCACCAATTTTTCCCGATTTGCGTGGCTGAAAATATTTGGAAATCGGAGACAAAATACGGACGTACCTCTGAATACACATTAATTTGTGCAGGCCAAATTGACAATCCTTTTCTTTTCTTGTCCTGCCTTGTCCTTTTTCTTGAACTTATAAAGACATTTTATAGATATTCTGTAAATCGTATACTTTCTGAATGATTTTAGGGTTTCGTTAGAGACCAAAACACTTTTAGACCCACTCAGTCCGTCCTTCGTTCCCTCCACAGCCCTCAGCAACTAGAGTGCTTTTGCATCAGTTACTGATTCCTTTAACTCCAATTTAATATAATAAAAGATATCATGGCATACACACAAGGTCAAACAGAGGTCGAGGTCGAGGACAGTAGGGGTTTGTTTAGCTCACTGCGTGAACGCAAAGCTTCGACGGGACGCGAGGGTTGTCTATGGGTAGCCTAGGTCTTAGGTAGTTAGTCAACATGGAGTGTTTCTCAGGAGAGGATCGCACATGGTGCGTATTTTACAGAAACGGTATTTATCCCGCGGGATAGATGTCCTCAATCCCGTAGGTTTGCAGGATTGATATTTCTTTGCGGGATTGGATTCCCTACTCCCGTAAAGCTCTTATACTATAAAGTGGTAAAAGCTGGTTGACCCTTGATAAAATATGCAATGGATGGGTTAGGGTGTAGCGACGGACCTTTTCAACGCTATGCCGAAAGGTTGGAGACTGTTCCACTAAACTACAATGACAATATACCACGTTTGCGGGAGTTCACCCATTTTACGCAAGGCTTGTGAAGTGCGAAACTACTACGGCGTAGCATAACTACGACGTGCCTAACAACCGTAAAGACCATAATTTAGAACCAGCTAGGCAATGTCTATGCGAGATGTTAGCAGATCTCAGTTAACATTAGAATTAGGCAAATTTGGTGCTTGGTACCTACGGTGTGTTTTTTTAGGCTTGTCCTAGCCTTGCTATGGCTTGGGCTTCTTTACCCACTGGTCACTTCAGATATTCTTTAGTGCAACACTCTTATTTTTAGGCTCATTGATATCATTCTAGAACGATTATGTAAAATTTATTTGGCTGCACTTTGGTTAAAGGTAATGAGAAATTTATTTAGCCATTTTGAATAAAGATAAAGAGAATTTTTTTTTACCATAACTTTTTATCGGTGTGCTGTGTAATCATGTGTAATCATGTATCGGTGTGCTGTGTAATAGTGAAAAGTAGTAGTATATTTACATACATAAATATAAATTAAAGCTGAGAGTAGGCGGCAGGTAGATATACATATTTTTCAATATTCTATCAAAGGTATGATATTACCAATGTAAGTATCTATTTTACAAAAAATATTATACAAAAAAAAAACAATTGAGCAGCGAAAATAGCAGATCATTAATATTTTGTATTGACTATTATCACCCTAAATTTGCTAAGACGTAGCCTTGCCGTAGCTTTGCTACGACGTAGGCTTATCGTATCTTTATTGCGGAGCTTTACTAGACGAGTCGAAAGAGTAGAAACAAATATAATTTAATCAAATCAACGATGATTGTGACTAAAATAATAATAGTATAATACCTTCTTCACGGAATACCTACCATTTTTTTAGCTTTGTCCATCAAACAAATTAATTATAATTACAATTAGCTTTCATAATGAAAATTGTGAGAAATTTACGAATATTTTACAGGCACTTCTTTTATCGTTTATTTTAAATTGGAACGCACATTTTTAATTAAAACCCAAAGCTGGTTCACTAATTTTCAGTTTTCATATCCAGTTCAATAGAAACTATCTGCTCCATAAAAGGTATTAGAGAAATTAAAACCTAATGTACCGTGATATTGGAACAATCCAAACAATTCTCGCTCGGCACTATCAAAACAGTCCAAAGTTAAGTGAACCTCACGGGTCATTGGCAAAGCTTTTAAAATAATTAAAAGGGGAACTCCCTAGATTGTAAACAGGTACCCAAGAAAAATAACGCATCTAAACTTATTCGTATTACGAGTATTTGAAATTTAAAAGAAAGTGGGATTTATAGACAAATGTTTTATTGCATGAAGTAGTGTTATTATAATAGTAGTGTAGAAATACTATACCTACAAGGCTTGACTTAAGTGAAAAACTACCTACTGGCTACTGGCTTTTTTCCGATTTTTGTTTGTGACTTACCTAATGGCATACATTGTTATAATTTGTAATAACTTTGCACGCCTTGACAAGGCAAACTGTATTACTAAACTATAGCTATTATTTTAATATTAATAATGAATAATTATTGTACCGATATTCCTGCAAATAAATCATTTATGTACTAATTCATCAATTATAATTAACCAACTTGTATTGTGCTCACAAACGAAAGGTTTCGCCATAATCACCACATTTAGCAGGTGGAGTGGTGTTTGCAGTTTAGGTGATTAATAATACCTATCGAGGAGGAAGCCGGTAGGTTCCCTTGGTCGGCTCCTTAGATAACCACGGGCTGAGAGGTTGAATTTCATTTGTTCTGCTACGGCTACATGCTAAGAATATGCGTACAGCATACATATACATGAAAACCTATGTCCGTAACGATTTATCGTTACGGACAGCCATTTTTGTTAGAAAAAAAATATAAATAAGGAATTCTAAAATTCATCTAAACGTATGTGAACACAAAATGCATAATGAACATTCGTTTGCTCGTTAAAAGTTTTGCCAACAACTTTATTTGACAAAGATAAATTCCGAAAATCGGGCCTCATTAGCTGCAGTTGCGTAGTTGGTTGGTTGTGTTGTGTTGTGTTGAAATACCTGCTATTGGTACACCTACACTTAGTTTTAAACCAACTACAAAAAGGAGAAGGTTATTTTATCCCTGTACCTGGACGGACAAAACAAATTAAACACTTTTTACACGAATTACAAATTTAATTAAAATTGATCAAGCGGTAACAAAAGCTATGATGTTAATTAAATTAGAAATTAAACTTACTCTCCCAAGAAGGAATTGTATATGGTTTCGTTAAATTCCTAACAAAAAACGGATTCTACGAGGTTATGAGACTATCATATTTAAACTTTCGCGATCTGAATACATTATTAGTAGTACTATTTAACGGGAGTCACGGGATGGTCACCGGACCATGACGAGTTACACCTGTTGAAACCTCGGGGAAAAATAGGTAAATAGACGCGATACATGCCAATAAATAAATGTAATAAAATTGTACTAATAATAGTATGAGAATCTACTTCTTGTTTTTCTTCTTCCCAGTATTGTCCTTTTGATCCGCCGTCGGGTAGCTCAGCTATCCGACGGCCAAGAATGCAAGGAGATGATCAATGCTGGAAGGTCTAGTTCCAAAGGAGGAACTCGTGAGAAATCCGGCAAGAGACAAACACTGGCAAAGGATGTACCTTGAACCATGGAATACCTACGCTTACAAGATATGCATCACATCCATATCATATCTTCGAATGATGCTTGGCTCTCCAGCACAAAAAGCTAAAGCACATTAAGCTTTTGTTCACGATGTCGTAGAAAAAACTCGGAACGGGAGATGAAATTAGAAGATGTGTGAAAGAGAATTTGCTAAGAATAATACAAAATTAAATGGGATCGCGAAGAAATGCACAAGAATAACTATAACTGTTGTTAATGAAAAGCATGAGCCCTAAAGTATTGAGAGATGACGTGGCAAAGTGAAAATACCATTGTCATTCTTCGAGCATTGGAATGAGTGCCTACAGCCTATATTACCAATCAGTACAATGCTAATCATATAGGGGTTTGAAGGCACGCACAGTTTTGTTTAGAGAACAAAATATATAATAATAAAATAGCGATGTTGAAAAAACCGTGAGTCACAAACTGAAAAGTTTTTGAAAAATTTAAAATTACAATTTAATGCGAAAGTATGTAACGAGTTACGTTACATACTTTCGCATTATATACTCGTTACATTCAGTATATATTTTTAAAATAAATACTTTTTTTAAAGACATTATAGGTATTTTTGTGTTATTATTATTATATTGGACGATTTCTCAATCTGTTGTGGAAAATTTTAGTGAACCTTTTATTTTAAGTTAATGTACCTATATTAGGTCCTTACATATGAAATTGGCGTTTTGTATGGGAGGAACAAAAAGTCGAATATTTTTTAATATAATATATTTAATTAATCAAAGTATGAACCATTATTTTCTATGCACTTTTGCCATCTTATAGGTAGTTCATTGATCCCTTTACTAAAAAAACCAGTCGGACGGGAATCAATAAAATCTTTGAAGGCGATTTGGACTGCCCCATCGGAGTTGAATTTTTTCCCTTGCAAGAAGTTATCCAAATTTCGAAAAAAATGGTAATCTGTTGGAGCAAGGTCCGGGGAGTACGGAGGATGTCTTAGACTTTCCAATTGAAGCTCTTCTAATTTAGTAGCCGTCTGTTGCGCAGTGTGTGGTCTAGCGTTGTCGTGAAGCAGCAGTGGCGTGGAGCGATTGACCAGCCTAGGTTGTTTAGCCGCTAGCTTTTCCATCATGGTTTGCAATTGCTGACAATAGACATCAGCCGTAATAGTCTGGCCAGATTTGAGAAAACTGTAATGAACAATACCGGCACTAGTCCACCAAACGCTTACAAGTAACTTTTTTGGGGTTAATTTTCGCTTGGGGCAGGATTTGGCTGGCTGGCCAGGATCCAACCATTGCGCTGAGCGCTTCCGATTATCGTAAAGAACCCATTTTTCATCACAGGTAATGATTCGGTTTAAAATACCTTCATTATTGTGCCGGTTTAGTAATGTAACGCAGCAGTCGACGCGCGTTTGCCGGTTTGCTTCAGTCAATTCGTGAGGTACCCACCTTTCAAGCTTTTTAATCTTCCCAATTTGCTTCAAGTGAATTAAAACAGTTTTATCACTAACACCGCAGCCTGCAGCTAACTCGGACGTGGTTTGCGATGGATCCGCTTCCAAAGAGGAGAAATTTGTGATTAAAGTGGCCAGTACGAAAAACGCCAATTTCATATGTAAGGACCTAATATTTATAAAATTGAGGCTAGTTAGTTTTTGTATGTCAGGCAAATAGTATAAAAAATATTTTTTTGCATTTAACATCTAATTTAGAAATGATTTTCTTGAAGGTTGGGTTGGTAATAAGAATTTGCTATCAGTCTGTTTAAAAAAAAAACAACAAATTATTATCTTTTGTGTAATTACCTACAGGGTGTCTTTTATGATGAAATATCCAAATATTAAACTAAAGGCCCTAAAAGTATATAGTGAGGCAGTACGGTAGCAACACCGAATACACCGCAATCGATCGAATTGTAAACTGTTGGGCGAAAATTGGAAACCTGCAAAAACAAACAACACTGCTGATTGCTGCTTGCATTTAGCAATCTAGAGAGTTGGGTTTCATTCGCACCATTTATAAACTCATTTAAATAAGTGATACTTTGTGAAGATGGAGATAAATATTTTTTTTCTTTCTTTTTGTTTTCTGAGTAAGTAATGATGGAATTTAGGTTCAAACATTAATAAAAAATATATTATTTTTCATAAATATGTGACACGTCTGAGCATGGTAATCCAAAGCACTTAATAATTAATATAAAAAAATAAAAACGACTCACTGAACCAGTCTACAGGCGGAAAACTATTGAAACAGTTTTGAAGCTTAATCATTTCACCAAGGCATTGGGGATAGGTATCACAAATAACAAACAGCTTCAAGAAAGGAAATAAATAGCACTTTGTTTTCGAGATAGGTTCTCCACTCCAGTGCGAAAGAAACATTTGTTTAGTGTACCGTGAAAAAGTAAAGAGGCGCGTTCGAGGTACGTGAGATACATCAATCTTCATGAGGCGGAGCTCAAGGGGAAATTCACATTGAATTAATTTAGTGACATCCTGTGGATAATTTGTGTAAGTAACTATGCCGTTGCTCCTGCGGCTCACCTCTCCCCGGTTGTGTCAGTCTGCCGTCACATCGGACGACTCATCGTTTTGGAGTGCGCGTTTGAAAAAAGCCTTAATAATTGCGCGTTTACGTCGTCATTTACGTACGTATGTACGTAGGTACGGGGGGCCTATTCGAATTCTCCAACACGAAATTTCGTGTTCTTAACAAATCATACAAAATAAAGATAAGGAAGTACTGGGTGGACTCTTCTATGAATGTAAATGTATTGTATTTAGCTTAACAAGTAAGCTACAAATGACTCGCTGAAGTGGAGCATATTACTTCGCAGTGTGAACAAGGCCAAGTAAATTAAGGCAACGTGCTCCGAGTGTGGATAGTCCTAATGTTTTCCGATGGGCGCTGCTGTCTGGGGCTGCCCGTGTAGGAATTCTGTGTCGAGAATTCGAACGGTACATTTTCAATTTTACTCCCTTGGTGCTTGCTCGCGTATGGAATGTTCTAGTAAAATTTCCAGTTGTCTTTAGGGAAACTACGGTGAAAGTACAGTTAAGAAAAAAACGTTTGTTTTGTTGCACAATTCAAACAATATAAAAAGGATCAGTCAAATCAACTAGTTACGACAAAAAGATGCGGATGTTGGATGGAAGGAAAATCTTGCCGCAGCGCTCTGGTCTTCCGTTTAAGCCAGAATTCATAAAAAAAGGTTAAACTACCTACATAACTACCTACCTACATAATTTTAGGATAAAACAAGGTTTATAATATTTACAAAATATAATACATGGTACATCTTACGAAATGTGAGGAAAGCTCACTTTTAGAGTTTTTTTTTATTGTAGTTGTACTGCGGCCTAGGTCAGCTACGCAGTATAGTAGTATGGCTAGTAGATAGTATCACGATAATACAATCGAAATATGTATAAATTCGTCGATTAAAATTCCGATTATTCCTTTTATATTTGACAGATTCCTTTTCATGCTAAATCTAATAAAGGTAAAAGTCAATTTTTGCTGACCTAAGTTGTACTGGAATAACGATTGGCTTCGTTTTTATCGGAAAATGCGTGAAAAGCCACTGTTGAAAGTCGATAGCAATAAAATATTCATTAGATTATCAAAAAAGGAAAAACGGAGGCCATGGACCAAAGCCATTTGAATATTTTATTATTAATTACAACGGCGATTGGCAATTACACTTACTAAATTATTATAAATTAATAAGCCAACCATAAAATTGAATTCTAAATGATTTCACTCATTATGAATAAAAATGTCGAAGTAAATTTAATGTAAATGTAAATTTGACATTCATCATCACATCAACAGCCTATAATAGTCCACTGCTGGACATAGGCCTCCCCTGATGAGCGCCATGGATGGCATTGTTCATTATTTGGGGGTTTTTGCCCATAATTCCCACGTTGGGCATGCGGGTTGGGGATCGCAGTTTGGCCGAGTTGTTCTGCAGAGGGCGCTGCTGCCCGCCCCCCGGTGCTTTTCCCTAAGTCGCCTCTTACGACACCCACGGGAAGAGTTGGGGTGGTGAAATTCTATGCCGGCACCACACGGCCAGATTAGACATTATTAAATCGTTAATGATTATTTTAATATAAGAAAACGGTCATTTTTCTCTCTCATAATAAAGCAGATAAACTGGCATACCTATCACATTATAAAATAAATAAAATTTTAGATATATAATACTATAACTAAAATAACAAGATAATCCTTTTGTATCATAATATCATGACTTTATTAATAAATTACATACCATAAGTTTTCATTATTTTATGGTCAAGCACCTAATATTTCCTCGTGTTTATTTTACACGCAAATTGTCTCGTTGCCTCGCCTAGGCGCTCCCAGCTGTGCCGCAATCATTATAAGTTTGCCCATTCTTACGGTAATCGCAGTCGAGGTAGCCCATTTTTACGCTAATCGTAGTCGAGGTAAACATTAGGTTAAAAGCTTCGAGACCGGCTATAATTATGCAAATCCAATTTATGTTTCTCTCTCCAGCCTAACTTTAAATTAAGACAAACTTCTAATAGCTCAAAATAAATCTTTAAAACGACTCTCGCGAGGGATAGCTTTCATTAGTCCATTCAGCTTGATTGAACGTTTTTCGTTGTGTTAAACTTTTCTCATTAAAATAATATTTTTCTGCAAAGTTTTTCGCTTTCAATTAAAAATATTCATTTCAATTTTATGTAAATTTTTTCCTAAATTATCAAGAAATGGCGGGGTACGTGTAATCTATTACTAATGTGATGGAGAGCAATAGTAATTCTGTCTTTCTTTTTGTTTGTTACCATTTAACCCCATGCCGGCTGAAGTGATCTAAATGAAAATTAACATCCTGAGGACGGATATAGGCTACTGTCTTCCCGGCAAAGTGTGGGCGAAGCCAAGATTAGAAGCTAGTAAATGGTAGGTACAGAAGTCAGAATCCATCGAAAAAGAAAGATTCTAGAAAAAGTGTTACAATATTCTGAAACAACTGTTACCAAACGACACCCAATAGTTTGTAGTAAGTTACATTTCGCTCCTCGTAAGCAATGAATTCTCATAAATTCACATATTGACAAGGAACGAGCCCTGTATTGTAACCCCTCGTATCTTTTGTTACGTTCCGTTACGAAACATTCTAGGAATGCTATTCGATACTATGCTTACCGACATTTTGTTGTCGATGGCTGACCAAGGACTTTTGATTGTAGAAAGGGAATTACCGAAAGTGATTTTCTTAGATGTACGTTGGCAGGGATATTCGTTGGTTGAATAACAGCATCAACGTTTTTTGAATTGTTACCAACTGTAGCCAGTCTGTAAGAGTTGGGCCAAAATCGGGGAAAGAAAAGTAATTTGGGAAACGATTTTCGTTTCATACTTTTGAAAGTATGTTGTAGTTTAGATTTAAAATTTATTAATCCTCAATGTTTATATATGTTCCTTGTAATATTTATTTACTTTATATACTAGCTGACAAGGAAAATAAAGCTCTATTTATTTTATTTTATTTACGTTGGAAAGCTACGATGAGATATTATATATACCTATGAAGTGTCTAAGTGCTTATTTCGTAAACTTACAGAATTAAGTTATGACAGATTAATATGGATAAAATAGTTAAAATAGTTAAAATTGAACTTGTACAACTGTTTGAGATATAGGACTCAGATGCAGGCTTTAGAGACACGGACGAACTAGGTCAAATCTTTGCAAATGATTGACTTACTAACTTTCGCATATACTGGAAGATGAATCAGATCAGACTCTTATCAGAATATGAATGAATGACATGGAAATTATTCAATGCATATCATGAATTTGAAGTAATAAAACTATTATATAAGTTCTACTTGTTAAGAGACCTCGTTGTTTTATTCACCATTTTCTCTGAAGCAGATGAGTGAAATGAAGTAAGTACCTATTATGTATTACTATTACCTAATAATTGTAACGTTTTAAGTGTATTGATGGTGCAATAAAGTAATATTCTATTCTATTCTATTCTATTCTATACTAGCTTTGCCCGCGACTTCTTCCGCGTGTACTATCCCGTGGGAACATGACACCGGAATAAAAAAGAATCCTTAGTCAGTTCCTGGTTCTAAGCAACCTCCCCGGTTGGGGAGGTTGCTCAACCAGTTATTTTCAGTCAAATCGGTTAATCCGTTCTTGAGAAATAAATAGTGTAACTAATCCGACTTTCTTTTATCTATACTAATATTATAAAGAGGAAAGATTTGATTGTTTGTTTGTATGTTTGTTTGTTTGTTTGAATTGAATAGGCTCCGAAACTACTGGACCGATTTTAAAAATTCTTTCACCTCTAGAATCCTAAATTTTCCGTGATGAACATAGGCTATATAATATTTCCAAAAAAGTTAGGGATCCGCATGAAAAATTCAATAATTGAACCGTGCGCTGTATATTCAACCTCTTTTTCTATTATGGCGCGTCAGAATAGAAAAAGAGGTCGAATATACCTAATAGCGCACGGTGCTTGCCTTTTCTCTACGGCCAGAGTCAGTTATGGAGTGTCAAGTCAATGTCAAGTCAATGTCAAAAATCCCAATGCTGTTAGAAAAAGTAAGGGATCCGTATGAAATCTGTGAAGCCCATAGTGTTAGTGTGTATATTTCTGAAATTTTTGTTTAATACCCGTGCGAAGCCGGGGCGGGCCGCTAGTATAGTATATAGTTATATAGATTATTATTGCTATTCTACTATCGGACAAAGAAAATATTTGTACTTATCTGTAGATGACGGCGTGTAATGTGTGTGAAAACGTGGCATACAAAAGGTAGCAGCAATCTTTAGCTAAAAAATAATAATTATAATTGTGGACCTTAGCAAAGACAATAAAACCACGAAGTTCTACCGAGAATGAAGACCAAGGAACATAATACTCACTGAGATAAAAAATTAGAGGCACACTCTTCTTCTTCTTAGTTTATGGTTTGCTGAGTCTATACCTGTCTATACTGCCACAACTCTGTGTCCATGTCAAAAGAGTCATAAACTAAAAGAACAACATAATCTATAAAAGGTTCAACTTGCAAAAACTGGCAAAAACTTAAATTGAACTTGAATTGTCTATTGATGCCTATTTTACACTGACTATATCGAAAATGATCTCAGCTATGTGAACATTTTAATAATTGACCCCCTCCCCCTTTATTTATACTATCATGCCATACAATCACTAGAGATGATACAACAAATCATCCGTTTAACCTTTTACGACCTGACCGCAAATATATTCATGCTCACAAATATTGAATAGGTGGTACTAAATCTTGTAGCGGTATGGCACGTAAAATAGGCATAAAATATTAGTTTCCGACCGTGTACGTTGGAACTCAACGTGCGCAGAGTAAATCATGCTAATAAAATAGACGTTTAAGTATCATTTTTTGCTAAACTGCTGGGCGAAGTGTTGTAATTTGTTGATCTGGTTGGTAGTATGCGAGCGAGAGAAGAGATGAAAAATAAATGAAACGCTTGAAAGAGGTTTTAAAAAATTTAGGTTAACTGAAATTCTTATTTTTTTTTTTATAATAAAAACCCCTGCTTAAATGTGAAAATTGGTGAAATATAATAACAATATCTCAAAAAACCTTTTCCTGTAGCTGGCAACAAATAACGGTTTAAGTAGGGTACCTACTTATACTGGTCCTGACAGCAGAGTTCTACTCAGAGGATTATTTACTACAAGGTTTCTTTCATAGTTACATGGCATTCAATAGACAGATAACATAAAGTATCAGTGTGGAGATGAATAGACGCACACAGCAAGCGCTATTATTAAAGGCGGGGATTCCCGGATTTTGGGATTTTTAACTGCCGTACCTCAATAACTATAATGCTTATGGCGAGGATTCCCGAATTTCGGGATTTTTATCTGGCCGTACCTCAATAACTATAAGGCTTATAGTTTTGAAATTCATACCTATTATAGTTGGGAATATTTTCTAGTACAACGCTAGACAAAACACGATTGGTATCATTCAACCTGATAGAAAAACATCACAAAGTTCTCCCCTCTAAATGAACATTTAAATGATCAATGTGAATAGAAAAATGAATAAATTGACACAAAACGTTTACCAAAAAATTGCAAACTTTATTATTATTACGCAGTGCATCACTAGAAAATAGTTTTTATTGCCATTATTGCCATACAAAAATTTTTCAAAACGTCGAAATATCTACAAAATCGTGCTCAGCTGCCTGCGCAGTGCGCACCGTCTTGCTAATTACTCCGAGGCACCGCCGGCGCCGCCATAGAGAGTGTTCATCTCGGGAATCCTCGCCTTAACAACCAACACAACCACGATCACTCACAAGAGCGCACGAATGAAATACGAGGAAATAAACTTTTCTGTGGTTTATCTTTAACCATCGACTCGGGGTGTAGTTTAAGTAAATGAGCTAATATGCATGTGGCAATTAAAATAGTAACATACGTTCAACCGCATATCCATCGCGGAAGGGTTAAGCGGGAAATGGGAGCCCGCTAAGTCTTTTTCGCTTAACTATTATTCTGCTCGCTCAGTCTTTTCGGTCGGTGGGAGGGAATACAAGTAGGTATGCAGTTTACTGTAGCGAGTGAAACGGAGTTCTAAATGGGTCCGCTCCGGTCGCGGTGGAAACCCAGCATCCGTAAATAAATAAAATAAATAAATAAAATGTATAAAGTAAATAAATAAAATGGTTATGTGATTTGACATGTTTAAAATTTTCGCTTAAGCGGCACACTATTTTGTCAAAAGGGAATACTTTAGAGAAAAAGATAAAAAAAGAGGAAAAAAAATTACGCCTTTAGTAATTTGCGATCATATTAACAAAGAAAATTACAACATAATAAAACAAAACAATTATAATAACAATTATTTGCATGTGAGCAATTGTGTGAGAGACAAAGAAAACGTGTGCATATATATTATATGCACACGTTGTCTTATGAAAATTATATGTGTATATTCTAGTAGATATGTCATACCCCTTTGTATAGAGTACACAGCATTGCTATATACATATTTCTTACCTATGTAGATAAGTCAAAGCGATTCCAAAGTCCATTCGCAGTAGCAGTGTTTGAGAATGCATTAGGCGTGCTTCCCTGGAGCACGGAATAGACTGTTATCTTATTGTTCTTGCTAATGGCTTCTCCAGGACAGCAAACAGCTGTAAATGTTATCTATATATAATATGGACAGTAGCAGCAACTATGCTGTCGGGTAATGGGATGGTTTTCTTTGGATTATTCTTATTGGAACACAATTAAATTTTTGTCAAATGATTAACATATTTTTCAAAAGTTTGAAATTTACGTGCCCGGTACAATATTTTTGAAACTAATTGAAATACTTGTTACAGACAGCGCTTTCGCAGGCGGTTTTCAGGGATAAAAGTAGCCGAGTATATATATCTTTGTATAACTACATCAGCCCAAGGGCGTTTTCAGTAGTTTTGGCGTAAATAGGTAACTATCATCCAATTATAGCTCTAAAAAACTAAAACTAAAAAAAACAATGAAATACCTATCCTTGCTAGCAATGAAATACCTATCCTTGCTAGCAAATCAAAATAATAAAATCGCAAATTAAACCGACTGACCGCATTTATAAAGAAGGATCTAGCCAGAACATCAGCAACTCAGTCACGTGTCTTTATGTACACAGCCTTCAGGGCTTCAGGACGTGTCTGCTTCCCTCACGTGGTCTGCCCAATCAGTCGATTCCTATACGATAGCTTTTTTTGTAACAACTAAATAAATAAGACAAAAAAAACCTATGAAATCCTGAAATCCTTATTTTTGAAGGCTTGTGTTTTCGATTCCGAAACAATTTATTTTGTTGTAGCAACTTAATAAAAATACGCTTGAACATGCACCTTATTCATAGGTTCATGGCTATAAAATCCAAGTATTTGAGTTGTGTTACTTTGTTTTTGATTATATTTTGACGTTTTAGTCAATCTCTTTAGCACCATTGGTCCCAAAGTTGCGGGTTCAATTGCCAACGTGGGACAAGAGATGCCCTCGAGTGTAGCTAGAAAGTACTAATACTTCTCAAACTGAAAGAAAACTTATGTTAACCACGGTAACCTATTTGAGTCGTTTGGGGTGGATCTTCTAACTCGTTGCGGTCCTGGGGCATATGCAAGACTACACAAAAAGTCCAGGGGATGATGGCTTTTATTTCGGTCAATGAATTAGCATCACCATCCAACGAGGTAATGCTGCCAGTATTCTGAGCACTCTGCCTTCTAGTGATGGACGGGTGATTAGATTTTTTGGGAATTGATATAGGTAGCTGTAAATTTTTTATATTTTATTATTCCGCCCGGCTTTGCATAGTTTGCATACGGGTATTTATAAAAACTGAATTTTTCATGTGGTTCCCTAACTTTTTTGAAAATAGTCTATAAGAAAATTTTGGATTCTAATGGTGAAAGAATCGGTCCAGTAGTTTCAGAGCCTATTCAAGCAAACACACAAACAATCAAATCTTTCCTCTTTATAATATTAGTATAGACATACATAGATAACAATTTTGTTAATAAATATCATATTTACATCCTCGAAACATAATATTGGTCGATGATAATTCATATTTATTTACCTAATACATGCCTAATACTTATTATTTTCTCCTATGCTGGCTTGGCACGTCAAAATTTATGGAGAACCGGCTTAGTGCCAATAAATAGCACTTCGTATTGCTCGGGATTAGAGTTGAAATTGCAGTAAATAGGGTCAGCCTCAGAGCCATTCTAATTGATTCCATAGACCAAGGACAACCATGTTGTCATACCAAGACAATAACCCGACAAGTTTATGGTTTATTCGGAACAATTCGGAATAAAATTGGACCACGAAAGTTCAACACATCGCATTTGTAAGTACTATTACAAAGTGTTAAAGAATACTTTAGAATTGTTTATGTTTTGCTATTTTTTGTGTCAATAATGAGGTCAATAATAACTTGGTTTTGTAATCTGTCTTTTTACAAAACCTTTTTGTTTTCCAATGAAATATCATCAGCAAATCAGCAAGCACAAAACCTTCGCTCGCGACAGGCATTCTTGATTTTACTACAAAACTACAATGTTACAACAACATAGATAAACAACTGATATTTACAATACTACTAAGAGTACCTAAACATAAATCTAGAGTTTAAATTAGCACATGAATCAAGTCACTTTGGCAATTGTCATCAGACCCACTTCAAACCAAAACGGTTTTTATCCGTGCATCCGTTTGAGAATTAGATTTTTGAAAATTATTTGAAGAAAATTGTATCGAAATATATCTCTTATTTTACTTATATTGTAAGATTAGATTCGTTCCTTAAAAGCCGTGCATCAAAGTTTTATTCTTTGAAATTAACGTCTTATTTTGCAAAACTTCACGACTATTTATATACTTTACATGAACCTCGTTTCGGTATTTGTAGAAAACTTCAGAATATTAAAATTATATATTATATTTCAAATATTTATAGATATGACTAGGTATTCCTACAATTTACAAGAATGCGTGATAGCACACTTACTGGGCAGGGCAGGGCGCGGGGCAGAGCTCGCCGAACAAAACCTATAGTGGCGCCACGCTTATACAACGCGTCCTAGAGAATTGACAATTACTAAAAAGCAGTGATAAAAGTGTTTGTTTACCTGATTACCTTTTATAAAAAAATCTTTACAGAAATACATTAACAAATTCCCATTTCATATCAAGTATCGTTGATCTTAGGTCAAAATGATGATATCAATCAGCTAATTAAGTTCAACGGGCGAGATAAACTCATCGATGAACATCTTCCCACTCCACTGTGTCACAGTTCGTTCATCACGAAACATGTGTAAATTGTGGCATATCTGTTTATGCTGCCTAGTTTTCTTTTGTGTGCCAATTAAATCAAGTGATAGTGACGATGCTGAAAAGTGTACTTTGGATTCAAAATTAATCCATGAAATAGAGAATTATAAATATGTTACAAAGCTAATAATGAATGAAATCATTCAAAATTATGGAAGTGATATGTACAAAGAGTAAGTTGTGAACAATAAATACGAGCTAAGTTTATTTTTAAATAGGATAATGAGCTGAGGGACTTGCTTGTGGGTGATTTGTTATGCGATGGATTGTAAATAAATATTATGCGGTGTTTAAATTTTCCATTCTTCAGTTTGAGACGTAGTTTACTAACAACGGTTAACAGTTTATAATAATCTCATGACTTAACGAACTTCAATTATATTGTTATATATAATTAATAAAATAAAATGTAAGCGAGTTCCTTTATGTTGAAACATTATTATAAAGAAAATAAAATCTATTGGTCCTTAATCCTTAATCCTTGGCATTCATCCATACTTTGATTTTGGTCTCATAAAATCCAATCGCACACGTTAAAACAAGGTAATGATGCCACATTTCCAAGACGAGGGTCCCGAATGAATCTATAACCTACTTGTATCCGAGAGATAACTTTTACTGCGTATTTTCCCCTCAGATATGAAACATTCATCGACACATTTGGAGCACGACTTTCCGGAAGCGATGTTTTGGAACGAGCTATTGATCATATGATTAATCTCACCAGACAGAATGGAATCACTGATGTTACTACAGAAGATGTGAAGGTTATTATTATTTTCATCGATTTAAAACATTTTCATAATCTTATTAACACCCTTTTTATATTCGGAGATGAAATTCTTTACGAATAACTAGTTCTGGGGGACAGAATGATGACCCACTAAAACCTCTCCGGTGACCCTCTCTCGCAATTTTTTGCTGAACCACGAAAACTCTTAACCCACCGCGGCCCTACTGGCATCTCGTCTTCCTCACATATACATGGCCAGCGAGCTCATCATTCCACTTACTCGGCGACCCCATTCATCCATCACTCCTCCTCCCCCCGATTAGGATACAGAGACTGGACAGACACAATTGAAATCCGTGGATGTCCACCTCTGTATCCAGATCGGCATTTCCGAGGATTAGGAGCCCGACTGCATGATGAGAGAAGACATTAGAACTCATTGCCTATTAACTTTTTTCAGGCACCTCACTGGGTTCGTGGATACGAATCTGGCAGGCTGTTAGAGCCTTACGACAAAAACATAGCTATACTCGGATTTGGAACAAGTGTAAGTACTTCTCTAGAGGGTATCACTGGAGAAGCAGTGGTCATAAATAGTTTTGAGGAACTCCGTAAACAAGATGACAGCAAAATAAAAGGAAAAATCGTGGTTTTCGATGCTCATTACGTGACATACGGAAACACAGTTAAATTTAGATCTCAAGGTGCTACAGAAGCATCTAAAAAAGGAGCGGTTGCTACGCTTGTGAGAAGCATAACGCCATTTTCTATCTATTCTCTGCACACTGGTGCTCAATTTTACGGTAACGTTACTAAAATTCCCACAGCTGCGATCACACATGAAGACGCAGATTTAATGAGAAGACTTCAGAACGAAGGCAAAAAGATTGTAATAAACATTAAAATGTTTAATTCATATGACGAAAAAACATCACGAAACACCTTAATTGATCTGAAGGGAAAAGAACATCCAGAGAAACTAGTTATCGTTTCCGGACATATTGACAGTTGGGACGTAGGGACCGGTGCTATGGATGACGGAGGTGGCATGTTTATTAGCTGGTTTGTACCAGTTATTTTACAAAAGTTGAACCTGAAGCCTAGACGCACTATTCGGGCGATACTATGGACTGCTGAGGAACCCGGTTTGGTCGGCGCAGTAGCTTATCTGAACAAACACATAAACGAGCTGAACAATATAAACTTTATCATGGAGTCAGACGAAGGAACATTTAAACCATTGGGGCTAGATGTGGCGGGGTCTAAAACTGCTCGCTGTATTATAAAGGAAGTATTAAAACAATTCGCTCCTATAAATAAGACTACTAATAGTGGTGGTCCGGGATCAGACATTGTGATGTTTATAAGAGAAGGAGTTCCAGGAGCTTCTTTATTGAATGCGAACGAAAGATACTTCTGGTTCCATCACAGCGAAGGCGACACATTGAACGTTCAGAACCAAGCGGATGTTATTCAATGTGCTGCGTTCTGGGCTGCAGTATCATACGTCATTGCAGATCTATCGGTTGACATTCCTAGAAATTAAAATTGTTAGACTTAGAACTCGTGATAGGCAACAAAAATAAAACATAAAAAAATAAAACAATAAAACAATACCATCTTTCATGTTATTAAATATCAAAACATATTGAGCGCTCTGTTTTATTTATCTTTGTTTGTTGTCTCCGATTAGTACAAGAGACGCTGAAGAAGGTTGCAGACCATAAACTACTTTTTAGTATAATAAACACTGGATAGTTATTTATTATAAAAAAATTAATTACTAGAATAGTTCAAAGCTGATCTATTTCTTAATATCCCTGAATATAAAGTTGTACGGGCCTTTTACATAATTAAGCGAAGACTGATACACTATTGGAGGTTCACCGATCCACCCTATGTGGAAACTTTCGACCATCCTTGCCAAGAACGTCTCCATCTCAATTTCAGCTATTCTTCGACCTATAACAATATAAATACACATAATAAACTTATTCACATTATAAGTTATCACTTTATAGTTATGTGGTCCAACTAATGACATCCTATGACCATGGGAATTCACATGCGTGGGAAACAAGACTATTATTTATTTATTTATTTATTGCATTCATGTCCTATTCCTATTAGAATAATCTAAAAATTATTCTATATTAGTTTCTGCTCGCGGCTTCTATTTCTATAACAACTTTTCAAGGTGGTATGATTTATGAGTAAAATACATTTATCCATGTATCCAACTAGCTTGTGTTGGTGTTCTTCCAACACAAACTAGGTGCCTAGTCAACCCGCTTATATAACCGGAACTATTCGAGTTTTCTAGAATTAAATATAATTCCTCAAAAGGACATAATTTTTAATTCAGGAGATTGTATGGGAACCTGCTGGGAATCTAGCAGGGATTGTTAAGTAATTTTACATCTTGTCTAATGAACAAAAACTTCTTTTTATATGAATGGGAATGGATAATGTTAAAGCGATGAACCTTGGTGTTCTTCCAACACAAAATAGGTTCCGAGGTTAACCCGCTAAAATCTAAAAAATCTTAAATCTAAATCTTCTTCTCTAATAAATCTTGTCTCTCATAGTTTTGTTTTGCTCACCAATACAACTGCGAACACCGAAACCAAATGGATTGTAAGCAAATGGGTGGGCATTTCTGTGGTATAGTGGATCATTCTTTTCGGCCAGCCATCGCTCTGGGATGAACTCCTTCGCGCGAGGATAGTGTTCTTCCATCAGACCCATAAATTGATGGTTGAATGCAACTTGAGTCTGAAAATTAATATTTTTTTGTGTTAGAACCACGAAAGGATATGGATGAAGAGGTTATTGATAAAAAGCTGGCTTTTATGCAAAGTTTTCATGTTAAACAATACAACACAAGCTCTGCTTAGCTTGGGGCTTGAATCTGAATGCTGTGCAATGCTGAATTGTCCAGCATTTGGATCATTTGAGCTACCTATAGATTGTTCGCTACAGTCTGTAGTACCTTATCAGTTGTTTCAATTGTAAATACTAGTTCTAATTTAATTATTTAATTGTAATTTTCTTTGTTAATAAAGGTTTTATTTCAAAATTTAAAGTAACTTACGCCAGTTGGTATGTTATACCCAAGTATATTGTACTCTTTACTTGTTCTTCTTATGTTACCTGAGACAACAGGCATTATTCTTATTGCCTCTCTCATACAAGCTCTCAGGTACGGCCTCTTCTCTTGGTCCGTTAGCAGTTCATTTCGTAGTTTCTCTTGTTTTTCTGGATTCTTTGCAAGAAGGTAGAGCGCAGCAGTTACTGAGTTTGCAGCCTGCAAAAATAAATTACAAAAATCAAATATGATCAATTATTTATTTGCAATATTAATTATTATACAATGTCAGCTCTTATAACTGTTTTTTGAAACTGTATTCAGCCAGCAGGCAGGCGTGCAAATATTATGTGAGTCATACAATTTTATTTCTTATCTTCATAATTTATTTCAAATAGCGCTCACAATTGTCCATACTTATATGTTGCAATAGTTAACGAGGTTTGCTTGGCATGTGGCCGCTAAGGTGACGAGCTTGATCTATGGCTAGTACTATCCAACTACCGAGACGACTGTACCAATGACCTTGAGTCGAGTGTCGTGTCGACGCAGAGTCACGTCGACGCAGAGGGAATCATTCTTTAAAATTTATGTAACAATTCAAGTTTCTATTCTTTCAATTCATAAAAAAGAAACAGACATGTTAAATACATAAGTTTAGTTTAATTAAAATTTCTTTTGCTTACCGTATCGACTCCAGCTAGCAGCATGTCTGTAGCCATTATTAGGGCATATTCTTCATTTATTTCCAGTAATTTCTCCAATATCCCTTTTTCTTCAGGGGTTTTTTCGTTAGTTTTAAGCTTTTCCTTGGCTTTATCAATAAATATTTGTGACAGTCTGTTCAACATAAAAAAGCTCAATATTATCTAACGGTCTAAGATGTACTTTTTTTGGTCGTAAATGTTGTATTAATAATAGTATAAGTAGTATAAGGGCTGTAGATTTTGTACTACCAATCATAAAAAAATAAAATAAATCAATAACAGCTAAAAATAATGACATAGATAAAAAAAACCCTTAGAACACTCGGGACAAATACAAACATTTGTACATAGGTGGATGCGGAATGGGAAAACAATTTTTACTTACGTTTCCTGCTCTTTGTAGAGTGCCATAGTCCTTTTGTAAGCTGGCGTGGATATCCATTTCCAAAGATTTGGTTTAAATTCCAATGCTTCAGCTGCCACGAAAATATCATGTACGCATTTTATTAGCCTTTTGGCTGGAGAATCCTCCGGAAGGTTTGGGTCCAGGCAGTTGAGCCTGCAGCCTAGGGCCACCACACCGATGGATTCTAGCGACCATTTGTTAATTTCGGTGTCAAAATTACTTTTTATCATATTATTTTCATCCCTGATAGACCTCAACCTGAAGACAGAAGACGATTTTGTTTGTTTTGATTTTGTATAAAAGGAAAAAAGATATCTAGAATGATCAATTCTTTGTTTATTCATTTAGTTTTTAATACCTATTTTATCAAACATTAGAATTATATAACAAAACCAAACTATAACTAGTATTGTACAATTGAAATGAGTGAGTTAACTGCAGACTGTTGCAAGCAATCTACAGGTAAGTCAACTGATCCATAATCAATCAATACCAGTCACAAGCGTCCCCAAGACGCTGATGGAATTGCCTCGCTGAATGTTCTAAGTTACCAAAGATAACCGTGATCATTTGTGATGGACTCTTTAATTTTTTATGGTTTTACAATAACAAAAAAGTAACATCAAATAATAGAAACAAATTAGAACTAGTATTTAGAATTGAAATTGAGCTAAATGCAGACTGTTGCAAGCAATCTGCTGTTAGCTCAAGATTCTAAAATACTAAAGTAGTAACATTTATGCCTTACCTTTCAACCATTTCTATAGCTACTTCGTCGATGGCCGAAGCATAAAGTCGAATTGTTTTGTGTTGAAGCATAACCGGGTTTACAGTTGATCTAAAATCTTTCCAGGTTTCTCCATGCCTGAAACATAAGAATTACTCTTCTGTATACAATAATCTCTCCCCTGCAGAAGAAAATACCTATCTAATAATACCAAATTAGGGTTTTTTGTCAGTTTGTCACTCGGTAGTAGGAATAGTGGTAGCATCATGAAGGTACACCCTATCACCTGTTAGGTTCCGTTAAGAAAGATGTAGGTATTAGACCGGGCCGTGCCCGTGGCGTACCGTGTACCTGGCCCGACTGGGCACAGATTTGAAACATTACGTAAATTTTGTATGAACCAGTTTCTAATAAACAGAGCATAATCCGTGTTCCATCCGGACTCGTCTACCAACGTAACGTCTACTACCGGTCCGGACACGGACCGTTCTGACATAAATCTTCCCTTAGTCTGCTCTTCAGACATCCATGGGCTGATTTGGAGGGGTTGATTCTTATGTCCAGGGCTTACCGCACGGCACGGATAAAATGTTATCTCATACCACGGTAATAGAAGCTGCACCCGCCAAATAAGATGATGATGATATCATCATAAATAATGCCATCGAGGTATGGCGCTCATTAGGGACTGCTCAATAGCCCACTGCTGGACATAGGTATTATAGGCTGATGATGATGATGATATCATCATAGAGAAGGATATAAGATGCTTCGTCCTATCAGGTCAGTCGGTATCTTTTCTTTTATAGAGTCGCGTACGTGACGCAACGCAATGGTTTCGACGGAAGATCAGCTTCGTAAAAGATCAAAAGATTAGCTCACACAATATATTCGAAGTCGACGCCATTTAGAAGCTTTTATATTGTATCAATGTTAGTAATTTTTATTTAGTTTATATAAGTAAAAAAATAATGCTGGACATTTCATAAAGCATCATCTACCCCCAAGCTACCTCTTGCGTCGCAGGCGGACCTTCGCCCTCCGCGCCACAGAGGTCGTCGGTATGGAGTTGTTAATTTTTTATTAATTTTAATATGTACATAAATGTTAAGCTTCAAATAACGAACATCTTATTAACGTATGACTGGAGTGATTGGAATTGGGCAAATTGGGCAATAAAGGTAAAAGTGGCAAGTTAGCTTTAATTATATATTAAAAACTCACTCAGTGATCAATCCGGTTACTTTGCCTGAGTTATTATTCTTAACGACCTTTCTGTAGTGCTCCAAACTCACGAATCCTGTTCGAACAGGTAAAGAATTTTCTCCACGCAGGATCTGCAAAATGGATAGAAAGATAAAATACTATATATTTGGGTCCTTTTGGGTCATAAACATAGACAGCACAAAACATTGAACCAAACATACAAAATAAGGTAAACATAGACAATAAAGTAGGGAGGTATCGTTATATTAGTAAAATATAACAAATGGTTTCTTTAAAATAATAAAATAAAACAAAAAATATATAATAATAAAAAGTAACTTTGCTTTTACAAATATGTTTACATTAAACGAATATATACAAGAATGTTTATATCCTGGGAAGAAGCTTCTTTACTTTTTGTTAGACTACTGCAGTTTTGTTTTTGAGTCATCTGAATCAACAACAATTCAGGTTACACCTGTAGGGCTAGAAAATATGTCCTACTTCTTATTTCCACTAATGTGTTCATCCCAAGGTTGCCTGAATGCCTCACAGCGATAAGGTCGCCTTTATACTTCCTCTGCTTTAAGCATGTTTGTTTATAATGTTTTCCTTCCAATAATAATGTTTTTTTTATAATGTTTTCATACCTGTGAAGCGCTCTCTGCATCGAATAACGACACCAAAGGTGTGACGCCTGGAACACCCGCTAGTCTTATGATTGGCCCGTAGTTCTTGTATAGTGCTTCCATAAGCGCTAAGCCGTTGAGGTTGTAGAATTTACCTAAAATTTACCTCATTTTACATAAGTGGAACGTGAACAAATATTAAATAACTAAGAAAACTAAGTCTATTTAGTCTATACTAACTTTTATATTGTTGTATGATGTGTAAAAAATATTCTATTATATTCTATTCTAAAACTAGTATTAGGTATATAGACTTCTGTGGCGCGTTATGCGAAGGTCCGCCTGCTACGCAGGAGGGTGCGTTTTCGTTCGCGTATTTGTTCTAGTAGTTACTAAACCACTGAAAGAATCTCGCTTGGATTTTGCACGAACGAGGATTTTATCTTAGAATAACTACCTAATAGGCTTTTATAATCAAAAAAACGTGTGCAAAGCCGCGGTCAGTAGAGGTATTATAAATAGGTATAATAAAAACGTAAAATATAGAAAGTAATTGATTTAAATCTTGCAAGATTTCAAGAACGGTCCTTCTCCATTCACAGCTCTGAAACTGTAAAAACTTATGGGGTGAACGTGGAATTCCCCCCAAATAGTAACAAAAGGAAATCTCCTCTGTACCTGGCCCGACCCAGCTCCTCTACTGAGCCCGGTGGTCTCACGACCAACAGTTGATATCGGGTAATCGTATAAAGGTAATTTTTTTTTCTTTGCGCAATCCAATTCTCTTTTTGCACTCCGAATGTTTGTCTTAACGATATTTATTAATGTTTGTCTAAGCGACATCTAGAGGAGGTTGTTTGAAACGCTCAGATAGGTAGGTATACCTTCCGTTTTGCCGATAATTCTTTCGCGGCTCTATCGAAATGTACCCTTTTAGTTCACGCAATGCTGACAGAGGTCGCTACTAACTTTTAAGTCCTGAATTGTTTATTTGTTAGTACAAATGCAAAGTGTATCTACCTCGAGGCAAAAAATGGTGAATGATTCCTATCACAGGTAACGCTGATGGCCCGGGAATTTCCTTCCATGATTTTAACTGTTCTGTTTCCTTTCCAACAACCTCGCTGGTTTCTGTTATTGTTCTGAAAACGACATTATAGTGTTTATCTTCAGATTTGATTGACTCTCATTCTCAGCACACATAAGTGAATTGCTGTAAAAGCCTCCTAAAAAGGGGGTTCCACCGGACTTAATGGTATCAACTGAATCTAATATCGATTTAGGGTAGCTTTGTGGCGTAGCGAACAATGGCCCGCCTGCGACGCAGGAGGTGGCGAGTTCGATCCCCTTGGATTAAACGTTTGTACGATCTGCAGATATTTGTTTGAGGTATTCTGGGAAACATTCTATGTATAGTAAAAATATATATACGTCGTATAAAGTAGGTAGTTTCATTTTATCAGTTATTTACTAGGTAGGCACCCATATTATAATAATATTGATTTTGCTTGGGGCTAGATAATGCTGTTTGAATTGTCCAACAGTATCAATTTATTTACATAAGTACAACTCAACAATATTATAAGAACATACTTCTGCAGTACATCATCAAATAATATCTAGTGACCATGATTATTGAGGTTTGACATAAACTTTACTGAAACTAATAGGTAGGTACACAAGAAACAACACAACTTAAAATTACATGTTATAACAAAGTTTATTTTTTGTAAGAATGTGGAAATAAATTCCTTAGAAACATACCTCACCAAGTTCCCTTTTATGGCAAAACCACTACAAATCGGACGCACTGTTGAAGATAACATGTTGCGCACTGCACTAGCAAATCATGACACCTGCAAAACGATAGGTACTCAATTCTCAACAACACAGTATAAACAAAAGGGACACGAAAAGACAAATAAAATACAAAGATATCAAATGGATATCAGCTGCAAATACGTATCAACGTCTATACGGCGCCACAAAAACACGACTAAAATTTTCAAACAAAATTAACCTTGACGTATTATTAGGAACTAATAAAACGCGCTGCGCTGTATATTACGCAATCCTTATCGTGTAGCCACAGTGTATATGTATACTGTGGTATAGCTGTATAGTTTGTTTCACATAAAATAAACGGTACGTACGCACTGCGAACATGGTCTGTTTATACTCCATACATGCTTTAGCTTCTAGCATTCATCAATGGTCAGCTTATTACATATACTCTGTGGTGGTACGAGCAAGAGCAATTTTCCAATTGCGTATGCCACCTATTAGCATAGCTAGGTACATCTAATGCTTCCTAAGTAGCTATTAGCTATATAGATACCTGTCTATCTGGTTATTAGATAATGGAAGTTTTATTGCTAAAAACCAAGGTGAGAACATCTGTCTAGTAGCATAATTAAGTGCAGTTTATTTATTGCTTAGTAGTATTAGTGTAGTAGGTTTATAATCCATACTAATATTTTATAGAGGAAAGATGTGATTGATTATTTGTTTGAATTGAATAGGCTCCGAACTATTGAATTGATTTGGAAAATTCTTTTATCATTAGAATACTACATTATTCCTGATGAACTTAAGCTATAGAATATTTTCGAAACCTTTAGGGATCCAAATGAAAACTTCAATAATAAAACCATGCGCTATAAATTCAACTTCTTTTTTTATTATGGCACCGCCCCACTATGGGTCAGGAGCATGATTATCGTGTCAAAAATCTGTAACTTGCTTGCTTTCACTACTCTGCCAGTGTCAACAAACAACAACAACAACATCAGCCTATAATAGTCCACGGCTGGACATAGACCGCCCCTCCCCTCCAAAAAGAGATGCGAGATATATTTTAGGTACTCACTCAGGTATAAATTTATTTCAGTACACTTTGCCTACTGATTTCTGTGTGAATACGATACCTATACTTAAATAGTATCTTAATTAGACTATTTTTAGCCAAACAAACACTCATCTATTACTTATCTTTCTGATAAAGGGACTGTATTGTGATAAAATATTGATAACAATAACACAATAACACTCATTTAAATTTTTTAGCCTTCACCAAGACCTCAAGTTCTGTGCCGATAGTACCCTAGAAACACGTAAGCTCAACACAAATCGACGAACGAATGTGGGTTTAGCATCAAAGTACCTATCTAACTTAGAGATGCTCAGAAAAATTTTGGTCTCAGGACATTTTCACAAAAGACGACGCGAGGCCACTGGAGCGAAGGACATTTTCGCAAGTAGACAAAAAGTAGTTTCGGATCCTATTCAATTCAAACAAACAAACAATAAAATCTTTCTTCTTTATAATATTAGTATAGATAATAGATGTAAAGGGTGGTAGACCATACAGTTATGCATACGGACTACAAACAGAAGACTTCAACGCGCACCTTATTATATACAACAACTTAGTTGGGTTACCGAGGCTCTCGATTTTTTTTTACTATCTAAGGGTCTGGTCAGAGCGGTGCGAAACCCGATAGTATCTGGCGCATAAGCATTTCCATACAGCGAGGCAATGCAGCCAGCGTCTTGGGGACGTTTCCAACTGGTAGGTATTGATATCAACATCAACAACCCTATAATAGTCCACTGCTCCATAGATGACATCATTATTTGGGGGTTATTGCCCATAATCCCCACGCTGGGCATGCGGGTTGGGGATCGCAGTTCAGTATAGTTGTTCTGCAGAAGGCGCTGGCTGCCCGCCCCCCCGGTGTGTTTACCTTAGTCGCTTCTTACGACACCCACGGGAAGAGTTGGGGTGGTAAAATTCTATGCCGGCACCACACGGCAATATACAAGGTATTGATATGGATGACTTGAACTACCTATAGATTGTTTGCGACAGTCTGCAGTTAGCTCAATTGTAAAATAATATTAGTTCCTATTTATAACTGTTATTCGATTAAATATGATTCGCTTTATTTTGTAAAATAAAAATAAACAAAATTTTATTTTTATTTTACAAAATAAAGCGAATATCTTCTATTTCCTATCAATGTTTACCCACTCTGACCCCTACTTTCCCTCTGGATGTATATTATAACGAATATTTTTTTAATCATTATGTATATTATAACGCTATCACAACTTCGAAGCCCTAGCCTCAATACTATGCCGCTCCAACAATATTTCACGCGCGTATTTCATTTCATTCCACGGATATTAGTTTGAAGTTTGACGGAAATATTAAAACGAGTACGTGTTCAGTGACTTACTTAACTGACTGTACCTATGGAACATGAACAAGGTCCATAATGGACGGTGCCCGACATTCTTGAAAGTTAAAAGCTAAGTCAAGTTACTCGAGTTCTGAACAACTTGCCTTTTGAAATTGAAAGGAGCTTGGAAGAGCAAGTAATAAGTAAATAATTGAATTTAATAAAATAGATCACTTTACTGTAGCAGATAATGAATAAAAATACAGAAATAAATGTTAGGAGTCTCCAGTCTCTATAGCATTTATTTCTTTCAAAGGGCAGCCTTATCGTCTAGCAATCTCTTCCAGAAACTTCTGGATGGACTGGACATGAACAAAAATATTTTTAGGCAAGTACAGTGTGAAATACGAGATTTTCTTTGTTGTTACATTGTTTGTTTTAAAAATAAACATACGAAAGCCGTTATAGCCATATTGCCTTGCCTAGTCTTACGTTTATTTTATATTCATTAATTTCGTGTAAAATACACGTCTACTCAATATCGAGGTATAATAAACATCATAGATCATAGAAACTATGTGTGGAATAGCAACAACTCCTTGCAAAATTTTAAAGCAAATCGATCGAAGTATAGCTCCAAAATATCTAGGAGATATCTAAGCTCTTAAAAATTAAGACTAGAATTCAAGATAATTCTATTCTTAATTTTTATCTTGGTCTGCCACGGCGCCTAACGCTGTAAGGGCCAAGATAATCACAAAGCCGATGAAGCGATGGCGTGACGAACTGACGAACTGGACGCCTACCGACGATGCCTGAGTCCATGTAGCTCAGGACCGAGAAGCGTAGAGAGAGGCTTTTGCCCAGCAGTGGTCAGTTATAAACAAAAAGTAAATAACATGTTTATTATATTATTAAAAAAATATAAGCCTGAAAGCCACAAAATGGCCAATTCATACAGCATTATCTAGCCCCAAGCTAAACAAAGCTTGTGTTATGGGTACTAGCTAACTACAAGATATGTTTATCTTTTTGTAGTTATATTTTATATTTCATGTATTTAAATTGTTCATATTCCGACACAAATGTATTTGTTGTAAATAAAGAAACTGAAACTGTCCTTTGGTGGGAATGGAAAAAATCTGCATTTTATGCGGTCCCATGTCTACATGCTGATGCCATGTTAGACATTATAAATAAAATAAATAAACGATTCTTTTAAACTTACTAACCCATCCGTTAAAACTTTTCTAGTTAAAGTACCAAACATAAATTGCGTTTAATAACTTGGCACGACGTTAACTTGAAAAACAATTTTACAAAGTAGCAAGAAAGTACCTATGTGCTTAGATTTATAGCACTCTTTCCGTGGCAAATGTTCTGGATTAGCGTTACAAATTATTCGGGACCCCGGATCAATTTACTCCAAGCGAATTCTCAATGGACTCTCGAAGGGAATTTTAGGGAAAGAACATTTTTGGTTGGATGTACGTACCAAGACTCCTTTGACCTGCCAAGGCAACATTACTTTTTGAGCAATCATTCGCAATTTTTGCGTTTCGCCTAGTATACGGTCATCACTGAAACATCAACATAGAGGAATTTTTAAAAATGGAGCGACTGTCTTATTTTTTCATAAAATTATTTACGCTGATAACGACATCGTCGATCGTTGCATTTCCTTTCCTTTAAAGCTATCCTCTTTTAAAGAAGAAAAGGGAATCTCGTTATCTCGCTTGCTTTTATTACAAGTAAATATTTAGCTTTATATTTTGGTCTGCTTAGCTTGGGGCTAGTTAATGTTGTGTGGATTGTCCAGCATTATTTAGTTATTTATTTGCTCGCTGTGGTATCCGAGCGGTTACGTATTTTGTAAATTAGCTTAACTATTGCAATCTTATCCTTCGTTTTCTTTCTAAAACCTCCAAACGTGTAGGTATTTCACGGTACGTTTACTGTTTTTACTGTTATTGTATGAAGTTGACTTTGAAGTTGATAATTACAGTTCGAAAATAGGTGTCTCTGCATGAACTTTCTTTTTTTCCTCTATGAACCTGACTTTGATTACTCTATGGGATCGAGAGTTTTCCTCGACGTTTTATTGTTGTCTATGGTTTTTGTAGTTCCATTCTCGCACCCTAGAGGCGCTGTATCAAGTCCTATATAACAGTAACCGGGACGTAGGTTACTTTACTTTATCTTACCAAACTCAATACTCAGGGACTGTGTTATATCTCCAACACGAAATATCGCGTCTCTTATCGAATTGGTATATCCAATTGGTGAACACACCGAATTAAAGCACCGATTTGCACATAAAAAGAAACTAACAATCAATTGCGTAAATTCGAAATAAAATAGTGCCTCAGTTGAAAAATTCTCAAAAACGCGATATAACGCAAAAGATAACCTTTTGTTGGAGAGGGGTCGCCGCCAGCTATCATATATAAATATCTATCAGCTATAAATTGCAGATGTCGGTTCATAGGGCTCAAAATAAATGTACCTACGAGATATTTATAGGCGCTTTATCTGTAATCTCAAAAAGTAAGTGGAGCTTGCAAGGCTGTGACAACTGTCTGAGAAGTATTTCTGTAACGAGGTTAACCCCGACACCCAAGTTTGTCACAAGCGTGACAGAAACTTTTAACAATGTAGCAAGTTGTCACAGGGACCTACGACTGATAGCATGAACGGAAGTTTGTACAATATAAACATATTTACGCCAGAAGAAACGCGTTTTGGATCGGATTTGTTTGTCACACTCCGTCCAACTGCAGAATCTTCCCTAAATCCCAAAAATTTATGAGTTGCGTACAAATTTTAAGAGGGCTAGAGAAATTAAACCAACTTGATAAAGAAAAACAGTCAGTGTTAGTTTTATTTTCGTTTATTTTTTGCACCGGCACTACCTTCCTTTAATTTTCTTTTTAACGCTTTGGCTGTCTGTGTTGTTTTTTTTTAATTGCAGAATTGACGTTCATATTCTATTCCGCTGACTCCCGATGACTAAACTCAAAATCGTAACATGTTCACTTTTAAAATTCCTAACTAAAAAATAAATAAATAATGCTGGACAAACAGAGCTTGTGCTATGGGGTACTTGATGACTGATATACATAATACAATATTATTACATATTTAAACAAATGTTATTTTTATTTTATATAGAAAACTACCAGAGCACCCTGACCAAATATCTGCAGATCGTACAAATATATGTCCCGAGGCGGGAATCGACGGGCGGACTTTCGCCCACCGCGCCACAGAGGTCATAAAAGGAACCATTTTGTAGTTCCGCCTAGGCCTCGCCGCATGTAATATGCGCTGTACAATCAAGACTTTGTGCTGCAGACAGCTGATCAGAGTGCGAGTGTTGGCAGAATGACATCACAGATTAGCTGTCCCCTCAACAGCTCCGAACCAAAATGCATGCTATTAGCATGAGAAATAGATTTTACCCTTCGTTGATGTTAAAAGAACTTAAAAATTAGAACTAGTATTTACAATTCAAATAATAGAGTGAACTGCAGACTATTGGAAACAAACTCCAAGTTGCTGATATATCAACACCATTCTCATACAAACACATGGTTCACTTATACATGATAATATAATTAGCCTAGGTTTACAAAATCTCAATTAAAGTGCTTTATTTCCTTGAGACCTTACAGGACTATTGGACACGTCAAATTTTTTTTATCTATAAATAGGAAAGACTTTTGTGTTTTTTTTTTTATTGAATAGGCTCCGAAAATATGGAACCAATTTTAAAAATGTTTTCATTGCTTGAATCCTACATTATCACTATCGAGTATTCAGAGTATCCCTGATGAACATAGGCTCCAGATTATTTTCAAAAAAGTATGGGAACATTTGTGTAATGTAATTTAAATAAAAACGTACGTTATATAAAAAATACAAAAAAAAACTGCTATCAATATAATATAAACATAATGTATACAAAAACTAAACTAGAAATATACCAACAGACAAACAAGACAAACAAAAAAAAATATAATAAAAATAACAAAGCTACAAAAAACAATAAAAAAAAATTATAATTAAGCTGCAATTACAACAAAAGTTACAGGATCAGACGAATATGAGAGAATGGAAGTAAATGTTGAAAACTATTGAATTTTTTATTAAATACCCATGCAAAGCCGGGGCGGACCGCTAGTTCTATATATTCAATTCACTGTGTTCTAATAATGTCCCCGTTTCTTTTCGATTCCCCTACCTCAGCATTTCCCTAAATCTTTTTAAGTACTTGGCTAGATGCCAAGATCTTCTTGCACTTTCCCACGTAAATTCCCACATAAGCCATCTTTAAACTAAAACTTTTTGAATGCAGATGCTATTACGAATAAAATATATCCCACCGGCTTCTGCACGCGGCTTCGCACGTTCCTCAGGGGTACTTATTAGCATTTATATAAATAAATAACACAATTCACAAAGCATCATCTAGCTCCAACTTAGCAGAGCTTGTGTTATGGGTAATAGATGACTTAATACAATATATTACATACTTAGATATATATTTTTTACTAAACATAGAAAACCACTAGAATACCCTTAACAAATATTTGCAGATCGTACAAACATTTTTCCAAAGACGGGACTCGAACCCGCAGCGTCCTGCGGTACAGGTAGACCGTTGCCCACCGCGCCACAGAGGTGTTCCGTCATTAGAATACCAGATTCCATCCTTGTGTCCCTTAACTTTTATTGACTTAATTTACCACAGAAAGAAAAATAACATTACACACAGCAAATATGCTTAAAGTAGAGGGTGCCCTTATCGCTATGAGCGATCTCTGCCAGACAACCTTAAAATGTAACAAACAAAGAGACAAATTACTTTTGAAATTATATAATATTAGTATGAACAGACATATGTTTTTGTTCACGGGTTGGGTTCATCTATATCTATATCTATACTAATATTATAAAGAGGAAAGATTTGATTGTTTGTTTGTTTGTTTGTTTGAATTGAATAGGCTCTGAAACTACTGGACCAATTTAAAAAATTCTTTCACCATTAGAATCCTAAATTTTCCTTGATGAACATAGGCTATATAATATTTTCAAAAAAGTTAGGGATCCGCATGAAAAATTCAATAATTGAACCGTGCCCTGTATATTCAACCTCTTTTTCTATTATGGCGCGTCATAATAGAAAAAGAGGTCGCACGGTGCTTGATTTTTCTCTACGGCCAGTGTCAGTTATGGAGTGTCGAGTCACGAGTCAATGTCAAAAACCCCAATGCTGTTAAAAAAAGTAAGGGATCCGTATGAAAACTTTGAAACCCATCGTGTTAGTGTGTATAATTTCTGAAATTTTTGTTTAATACCCGTGCGAAGCCGGGGCGGACCGCTAGTTATAATATATGAATGTGTGCTCAAACTCTGGCAGTTATAATTTGGGTTGCTACTTTACAGCAATTTCATTCAAACCCAAGCATGAAATTAGCGATGTAAAATTTTCCAACAAGTTCTGACAAACAACCTTAAATGATAAGTAACTTTCATTTTTTGTGCAATGTTATAGATATTTTGTGTGAGGATCTGTCCATAATAAATCTCTACTTGAAAAAAATATTTGAGGTTTCATGTACTTTTACGACACAGGAGTGCAAATGTAAGTGCAACATCATTGCATTTTGGACTATTTCGGATTAATTCTTTTTTGCGCTAACTAAAAACTTTGGCAGCTATAATTTGGGTTGCTACTTAACAGCAATTAAATTCAAACCCAAGCATGAAATTAGCACAGTCAAATTTTGAAATAAACTCTGTCAAACATAACCTGAAATGTATAACTCTTATTTTTTCTGTGCAATAAGGTATTTTGTGTAATAACGTGTTTTGTAAACAAAATATTTATGATTTAAGTAATGTTATAACTAACGTGCAGAATTTCATGAAATATACTTAATACAATAATATAGTTTTAATTAAGTAGAGATTTAGGTAATGGTCTGAGAGTTTGTGAAACTGTGAGTTTATATCTGTGTAAGTAATATGTGAGTGTAATTAATAAATTAATGAATATTTGAGTAGGTTTGTAATTGAAAACTACAACAATACACAAACTAATTAAATGAACACCGCCATATACCTAAACTTTGCAGCGCAAAACTCAGACTGCGCTCAGGATTATTTACTATCCTCAGAACATTTCAAGTAGGTATTTCGGTCAGATCGAGATTTGATCCCACGACCTATATGGTAAGTGAATGCGGCTTTCCACTTAGCTAACATGACTAAGTTCCTAATGGTAGGATAGGATGTGAAATGGGTCTCCTAATTCCCGTAAGGAAGGCGGGAGCACGCGCCGCTTCCAACAATATTGAACATACCTCGAATGTGAGACGCTCCGAATATCAACAAGGCCGTTGAGCTCACTTATTAGTGCAACTAGCGGTCTGCCCCGGATTCCCTTGCGAAGCCTTCGAAGATTTCACATAAAAATTCACAAATTATAAATTTATACAAACATAAGGTTAAGTTGCTGAAGTAGACGAAACTCTAACTTTTTTGAAAATATTCTATACCCTAATGTTCATCAAAGATAATGAAGGATCGTAATGATAAAGTAATTTTCAAAATCGGTGCTACGAGTATTACTTTCGGGGTCTATACCTACAATTCAAACAAACAAAGAGATCTTTCTTCATTATAATAATATTACTATAAATAACATTCAACTGTGTGACTCGTTGAGTCTCATTGGCCGTGGAAAAATGTACTATTATGATGAAAAATTGTTGATGACAATGTTGTCCAGCATTATTTAATTAATGCGAATACGTTCAGGTACCTCTACTAAAAACATATCTACCATAAGTATGTACTATTTTCAATAATTAAATTACTCAGATAATTCGTATCGAATACCAACCCCAGTATTTTAGAATTCCAACGAATGTTTTTAATATTTTAACACGTATTTTCCGCAATTTTTTGCCAGACAGTTTTTTTTACCACCGCCGGCTGTAAGAGTAGGGTAAACATATCATATTTCAACAAAAGCTTTTCAAAGTTGTCCAATATTCGTGCTGTCCTTCGTTATGAGACTTACGTACTTCGAGGGATCGGTGTGTAATGTTGTATAGAACCAAATTGTACCAACTACAAAATGGCTTTTTGTGGTAGGTACAATTTGGAGCACAACAATTGTTCGTAATCATTTAGGTATAAAACTAATCAGCGATCAAATCTCTTGTTTTTTTGGGAAGAGATTATGTGGTTGAGGTAATATTGCCTACTTTATAGTAAGTGCAAAAGAGAACTCCGAAATGCACCTTTTGTAGTTTTTATTTGGGAAGAGATTGTGATTAGTAAGTGTAAAAAATAGTTAGTTCGAAATGCATTGATGGATGATGGACTGCCTTTATCTTGGTAAAATATTTATGGTTTAATGTATTTTTATGTTAAATATGACTAATAACATAAAAAAAATTAGACAATAAAAAATTGAACGAAATCTTCCAGTGTTTAAATCCATATTGTCAAACGCACTTATGAACCTCAAGATACAAGCATTCATGCTGAGTTTGGGTTCCGCCAGCACTGTATCACACACATGCACTGTTCACTATTGCAACTATTTTAGTAAATAAATGTTGTTTGTTATAAATTACACATCTTTTTTTAGACATTGCATCGTCACGCTAAAAGTGCCCATCTGTGGCCTCGTTGCGGAAACCAGTCCAGAAACAAAAAGACACATTGCACCTACACTAAATATCCATCAGAGAAAGTCGCCGGCATAAACTAGTGTTCAATAAAAGTAAATAAAAAGAAAACAGAGAGCAGTTAGGTAAGTAGGTGGCTTAAGGGGGCGCTAAGTGTGGATTAAGCTTGAAACAGAATCCCCTTTCCAAGACATTTGTTTGTGCTTTTGCCGAGGGAAGGTCCAAATCAGCTAAACTCGTATTAGACGAGGAATAAGTAATTGTTTCCGCAAACATGGATTAGGTAGGTTCTGAGAAATATAAAAAGGTTTTTGGAAATATTATATTAAACTTGTGAAACGAAATTAAGAAATCAGCAGATTTTACAAAAAAGCTTCAATGGTTTAATGGTGTCCGAAACGTCAGTTAAATAACTATTTAAAATTTACAGTGTCATTACGGACGGTGTCCGAAAATATTATATCCCCGACTTGTTGAGGTTTCGGACAGAATAAATTAAGACACTTTGTCCGAAAGGATGTCAGCAAGCCGTTTTGCCACAATGACTTCGCGGCAGGACCGCAGTAGTTTCGCCATGACTTGTCCGTTGTATGACATGCGAGACAGGGCCTGCAACGCATACATTTGACTACGACTCTCTTTCCGGCAATTCCACCCATCTGCTAAATAAAATTTTCGGTTCCGCTGCTATGACTTCGCGGCGATGATCTGCGACCACCCTAAAGGTAGTCTGTTTTCATCCCTAAGGTGTGACCGTCCGATCTACCCGCAAATCTGCTTATACCTTTTAAGAACACATTGAAAGATCTAGAAGTAAATTATGAAATCAAAATTATATGGTAAAGAAAAAAATTATTTTGTATATTTGTCTCCTACCCAGTCCAAACAAAGTTCAGAAGTCAAACTTTCTGCTTCCGACATCCACAATACTTCGTAGACCGGACTAATTGTCCCAGCTTGCGCTAGGAAGATGTAATAAATAAAAACTCCTAGCTTGATCCACTTTAACATGAGACAAAGGCATGGCAAAATGAATCCACGTTATAATCAAAATCATCACTCTCATAATAATTATGATTGTTGGGTTAATGGATGTATCTTTGTTACATTCGCGTACATATGCCAAAATTTTTAAATCGGATAGGGCTCCAAATTTCCAACTGCACAATCAATGTAGTCCTGGAAGAACATAAAGACTACGCCTTAAGTTCTTCCAGGCTGCTTTTTATCTCATAAATGTTAAATTACTTTCCGTGGTATACAAGGTGTAACAAAATATGTGTACTAAGCCGAAGGGGGAGGTTTCAGACCCCAATGGTGATCAGTTGTGGGGGGGGGAGATAATTAAAAATTCCTATTTCCGGGAGACTACCTAATCAATCTATCTATCTATCTATCACTCTACATCTGTGACCATACTGACGTCATTGTCACAGGTACAAGAAACCGCTGCCTTTAGGGTTGTCACTTCGTAAAAAATCAGTTGTTCATGTTGAAACTTTGATGCAGTTTTTTCCGAGATACCGATCGAAATTCGAAAAGTCGTTGAACAAAAGTTGGTCCCCGGGGCGGTGGAAATTCATCCCCTTTCGCTTAGTACACATATTTGTTACACGGTGTATAGAACTCACACAAAACGTTTCCATACAACAATAATTAGACCTTTGTAGACTAATATCGTATCCGCTACTCTATCAGGAAACAATGCGCGTGAAGCTGCGTTCAGAAACTAGTAAGAGAATATTTTTTAGTTTTGTCCGGTAAAGCTGAGATCTGAATTGTAGATAGACTTGCAGGCCGTAGCTGAGACAAACAAGCTTAGTGACCTGGATCTAGATCATTTATATTGCAGTTGACATGAATAAACATTTCCTTTTGTATGCAAGAAGCGGTTCCTTGATTTTAGTTCTACATTTTTCTATCGTACTTAATCAGCTGCTCTATTATTGTTTTCCTTAGTTTATCTATACTACTCGTAATAATTACAAAGAGGAAAGAATTGTTTGTTTTTTTTTGTTTGTATGTTTGTTTGAATTGAATAGGCTCCGAAACCACTGGACTTATATGAAAAATTCTTTCACCATTAGAATCCAAAAATTTTTTGTGATGAACATAGGCTATACCTAGAATATTTTTACAGAAGTTAGGGTTCCGTATGAAAAAATAAATTTTTGTTAAGTACCCGTGCGAAGCCGGGGCGGACCGCAGCATGTAAAATACTGCTGAAACAGTGTTGATAGAGAGGTAATTTTTTTAATTAAAAGAAATAACGGTGCTTATGGATGAAATGAAACCCATTGGAAAAAGAAGAATATAACAAAAATGAAAGTAAATATAATTTACGGACGATCTGAGGTTGCGAAGTGGAAAGGGGTGAGTTTGTGAGGGTAAAAAACGGTTTCATTTCGATTTCTACCAAACTTTTAACTTTTCCCATAGGACTTGTACCTATGTAAAAAAGTTGAATGGCAAAGTTGTAGGTATGTTAAAGAGATCTACAACTTTTATATTCACACTTTTTTCAATAAACTCAAAATTTATGTCGCTTCTTTTTCCAATGGGTTTGATAATTTTTTTAACTTTTTACCTTTTAAGGCTTCGGCCTTGGTCTATGGCATCAATTTACAAGCGAAAAAAAACGTATTTACTGCCCTTTGAGTATCTAGAACGGGAGTTGCCAAGCGCTTTCTGTCAGTACTAAAATCTTTCTGTCAGATTTCGAGGGGGGCGAGGTAATACGGTACAGCACACGTTTACATAATCACGCATACTAATGCAGAAAAATAAAGCGTCCATATAAACGCACACTAAAGTAAAAGCTGGACACAAACAAAAGAACACGCACACAAATATAGAATTAGTGTTGTTACACTATTGTTTAGTTACACACTAACACAAAAAAGTAGTGCTGGATGTAAAACGACCGAAAAAATAATGATTTCGAATGAATGAAATCAGGGTTGGTAAAATTATACAATGCTTTTTTAATAAAGGTATTGTTTCTTACTGAGGGATTTTAGACATGCATTTAAATATAGAAAAAAAAATGTTCCGAATGAGAGAAAAGCGAAAAGTTGGTTTTCCTTTCATTTGACATTAAGTAAGAACCATAATTTGTAATTGACGCCCCGTCTATTTGGGACTATTATTTTTTTTTATTTATGCAAATCGAAAAGTTTTCATTATCTATATCTATATGTTTTCATAGAGAGCAGGAGAAGAAAAGCGGCAGTAAGAAAGAGAGAAAGAAAGACAGAAAATATAGGTATTTATTGTGATAGGTACAGGCCGGGTACAGGGATAATAAAATTTTATCTAGATTAACATTATGTAGATCGGGCCGCCCCGCCCCGCCGCCGTGTTTCATGTCATGATCAGTTCCTGCGCTATGTATAAAAAGGGTATTTTAATTATTAATATTAATAAATTGATGGAGAAAATTTCTACTAAAAGAAAAAACACGAGCTATCTATCATCACTACGCTTGTGTCTTTCTGTATCGAGGTTGTTTTGTAATTCCTTTTTTTTATAAATAAATCTGCTTCTGACTTATAATAATATTATATTTTTAATACTATATTATTAAATATCATTATTTGTGTCATTTTATTAGTTGTTTCTTATAAATCTATATTACATTTAAAATGGAATAATTTATTGTAAATGTGACGTACACATTTTTCCATAAAAAAATGGATTTTGGTATCTCTTATGGTATTATGGTATCATTTGCATAACCAATTTTCCTATATCAATAGATTTTTTGTTACAAAAAACATCGCATTTTACACAAATTTTTCGTTCATTCCATCATTCGTTCAATCAATTTCACTCAACTTGTCCCCGCACTACGCCTTCTACCAAGGAATCACAAACTATATAGGGATACTACCAAGGAATAAAAATGTCGCAACTGATATTCTATTAAAATCGAAATTATACAATATATCAAAAAAGAATTCAGAAAAATGTCACTTACTTGTGATAGGAAACACTATGTACCCTTAAGTTGGATGTCTCCAATTGCCTTTTATACCCATAAACCGCACAATTCACCATTTGTGGTGAGCACTATCTCGCGACACGAAACGATAGCAAATGGCCGCGAAGTTACGAGTGAAGTAGTTTTATTATTCGTCTATGGTCAGTAAAGTCTTGTGACCAACAGAGGGGTATCCTGACCTTGCCAACTCCCGTTCTAGATACTCAAAGTTACTGCCCGCCACTGACTGCTTCTGTCTGGAGAGGCATCGAGGTCCTTGATGGGGACAGGCTTTAAGTTGACAGAATTTTATAACTTAAAAGAATGGCAACAACGTGACAATAAAGTTATGAGTCACAAAGCTATTAAGCAAATCAAGGTGATCGAACTGAATACGGGTGCAATGCTAATAAAAACCTTCTTGAATCATCTATTAAAACAAACGCATCAAAATCTGTTGCGTAGTTTTAAAGATCTAAGCATACATAGCGAAAAACAGACAGACAGTTGGAAGCGACTTTTTTATACTATGTAGTGACAAATAAATAAAAAATGCTGGATAATTCACACAGCATTATCTAGCCCCAAGCTAACCAGAGCTTGTGTTATACTTATTGTACTGTGTCGGAATAAATGGTATTCTGTTCAAAGGAAAGGAAAATCGACAAAAGTTATTTGTTAGTGTAGTAACTACCCACAAACGGTCGTTTCTCTTTGTCAATCACTTAGGAAACCTATGAGCAGCTACCACCATTTTTTACTTTCTGCTTCCCTACCTTAAGCATTTCGTTAAACTAACCATAAATCATGAGCTCGGTTTTTCGGGTGCCATACCTTCCTCAAGATTAGGTAAAACCATCCATTAATGTTTCAGGATGTCTTGACGCTTAGCACTTGTGTCTAAATGTTTTTAAGAATCATTCCAAACTTACGATAACCGTACGCACCGGTTTGTCCGTAAGCCTCAAACTCTATGAGACAAACCGAATTACGGTTTAAGTTAGCTATAGATAAAAGAAGTAGGTACTTAGGTATTCTAAAACATAAAATAAATGAAAAAAAAATTGACTATTTATTTTATAACTATTAAACAGAACAAGGTGTAGTATTGGTTTTAAAAAAAATAATAAAAAAAAAGTTTCTGAGTTTATTTAACTTTGGATTTCTGAACCATTATTAAGTAATAAAAAACTCTAAAATATATACTTGGTACTACCCCCACCTAATGGTAAGTGAGCTCTGTAATTTATTCAAAACCTACGATCTTCTGTTATAAATAACAATATGGATGAGGAAATAAGCTTGAAATTACTAGCAATTAAATAAACAGCTGGTTTATCAATTAAATAAGAACTCCTTGAGATGAACATCGGCGGACAGCACATTCGCTGCGAGAGTAAATGGACCATCTGAAAAAAACAACATTAAATATAAATAAACAAAATTAGAATTCGATAAGAAATAATGTGCTAGATGTGCTTTCATGCAAATTCGGGTTTGAATCGGGCAGGGAATGAATGAATACAACTGTTTTAAGATGACAAACAGCTCGCGGGCCAGTCTATTGAAGGTAGCAATTTTGTCACTGTAAAATGTATCTAAAGACATTTGAATACACATTTTTGTGCAGGCTGTCATTGCATTAATGTGTGCAGAGCTTATAACACATCAAATAGAGGTTGTTTGTTGGTCATGGATCTATAAGTTAGGTATCCACGACCATCAACAACCACTATTTCTATATTGTTGTATTAGTACAAAAATGTGCATGACCAATATTAATATCTAAACAGTTTTTCGTTATTTTTTTTTTTTAGTTATTTAGTTTCTTTTATTTTAACTGGGTTAGTGCCCATCCCGATTCAAACTCGAATTTGCACTTTTTTCGCCATTGGCTTGTTTGATAGTATGAATTGTTACTGTTTTGTTTTTATTTCAAGTGGCAAAGTTACTATGTTCCAATGTTAAACGATATTGTCTATAAAAATATTATGCATTCTAGAACATAATATATTGTTCGCAGTTCAATATTCGATATTAGCTTTCTTCCCATAAAATTACGCGAGTTCCATTTTGCTCAACTGCGATAGTTGAGCAACGGGGCTTCCCTTGCTACTGCCGCCGATGCACATGCTTTTAACCTACTCATAGGGCCCGACTTTCGACTGTCCAATGGCCCGGCCACACGCTCCGTCTTACCTTTACTAATGCTTGCACAAACACATTTGCGCAGGTAAACATAAAGACCAAACATAAATGAAAATTGTATAAGAACGTTGCACGTAGATTTTACGCAATTAAAGTAGTTGTTGAAACTATTGAAAAACCGCAAGGCCAGTTCGTCCGGCCGTCTTCTATTTCTTTACATTTTTAATTTATACCTCGATAAATCGTATTTGTAACAAACAAATTACAGTACTCATGTGAATAAATTAATTACATTTCGTGTATATACTTTATATTATCGTGTATATAATTTATAATTATTTTCTAAATAGTTTAAAAAAAATTATTCTTTGAAGCCTAAAATGAATCTATGAGTAAGATGACATGACAAGCATAATAATTATATGTTTGATTCCTAATAAAATAATTATGGATTTGAACTGTTAAATAAACAGGTTCGCTAGACAAATAGTCTTTTGGCTATTCTTATTCAACACCAAGGCACCTCTACAAATCGTTCACGTTTAGAACACGTTGTGACGTCACGCAGTTCGGACAAGTAATCTGCTATGTCATACAGAATAAGGCCCATGCAATTTTAAACTGTGTCGTGGTCTGAGTGAGTGATATGTTGATGAAGCATCGTAAACCATTGTCCACAGGGTGAATAAAATCACATGTATTGTGAACCGTATAATCTACGTTCATCGTACATTACTCACCAACATTGAACCATTTATTTTTAGGGTATCCTGACTCTTCCCGCGATGACACTATCGCTGCTCTCAAAGCCAACGCAATGACTACGGAAAGGCAAATTGGAGGCTCCGCGACAGCTGAAATAATATCATATACTTTTATCATAATAACATATTTTCGTCCAAGTTTGGGATACGATTTTTTTTATTAAGGTCAGTCTCGTTTTATATCTAGTTTTATAGGTAAATCTACCTAAAAAACTAGATTATTTCAGCAAATTCCGAGCACTTAGGCAGACATTATGAAGACCTGTTTTAAGTCTCTTTAGAGGGGTGACGCAGAACCCAACGCAAACAACGAATACAATTTGTTTGGAATATTTGAACAAACCTTTAGCTCCCAAAACTCCTACTGGATTGTAAGAGTTCCTCCTCAGTTGGACCCTGAAGTCAATTGGTATATCCTTAGCAAGTGGCACCTTGTAGTACCACGTGCGGTCGGTTAGCAGTTCACCAGTCTTCTTGTCATAGATAAGCTCTTCGTGAGTCCAGTAACCAACGCCCATGATAAAAGCTCCTTCGATCTTTAACAAAACACAAGGCAGTTTACGTTTACGCGTTTAGAGATTTGGACATTTGGTAATAAAAACTTTAAAAGCTTTAAACAATTTACCATCCATGCTATTTAGGATATAAAGTAATGCAAACTAAGGTACAATCTAAGACACAAATTAATAATAATGGATTATCTATACAGCATCATGTAGCCCCAGTGGGTGCTAGAAGACTGATATACTTAATGCAACATGTTAAATAGACAGATATTTTTAATTTACCTAATAAAGTACCAAAATACCCTGAACAAATATTTGCAGACCGTATAAACATTTTTTCCGAGGCGGGAATTGAGGTTATCTTTATATCATAGAAAGAATAGAACTACAGTAGAAACTTTATTGCGTGTGGGAGCATGGTTGCAGAAAATACCTTACCTGTCCAATATCCAATTCAGGATTGATACTAGCACCCGTGTCTTCTATGATGTCAACTCGCCGAATCTCATGTTCTCCAGTCAATATATCTAATTCCACTTCAGCGACACATGCTCCAGCGGATCTGTATACTTGTTGATCGTTTGAGTTGACTTTGTAAGACGCTTGCAAATTGATTCCTCTCATATACGCAGATTCGACCAAAACCTCCCATGTGGGATTATTCAAGACCTCCCTCACAGCAGCAAGACGATCTAAAATAATCTGGCAGCATTTGATTGCTCCATAGCACACGGTTTCAGTTGTTCTACTGGACCCAGTCACAAAGCCATTTGGACACGAATAGACGTCCGGTGGGTTACATCGAACTTTGTCAAGTGGTATATTTAGTGTGTAAGCAACTACTTGAGCTACTTGAGTGTTGATGCCTTGTCCGATTTCGCAATTAGAATGTGTGATCATAACAGTTCCATCGCCGTGGTAAACACTCATCAAGACATTGTAATCTACGAGAATAACCACGGGCCAGCTCATCATGGTAACTCTTATACCTCGTTTCTTCCACCTGTTTAATTTATTGAACATTTCTACTTCTGTTTTCCTTTTTTCATATTCACTATCTTTAAGGATAGTCTGGACGATTTCAGCAACTGCGGGCTCCGTAGGGGATAGATTGGCAAGTCGTACTTGCACTGGGTCGCGATCAAGTTCATAGGAGATCTGTTCCATTATTTGTTCTGTCATTGCGATCGCTTCCAGAGAACCTAGCAATTAAACATAACTTAGTAGAGGATCATTAGACTTGTTTTGATTTAAAATTTCAATAACTTTATTTCTTTAGGCTTCCAAAATAAACACTTAAACAAGTAAAATTTCATACAGTTAATTGTTATAAAGTAAGATAAAAATTGTTATTGATTTTCTCTTCACTATTTTTTTTGTCCCATTGTTTGAAAGAAAGAATGTCAAATAACGTACCAATAACAGAATTTGTTAATTTGCGTTAATTTTCCCTGTTTAAACTTTAATATATCAGCAACATAAATTTCAATTAATGGCTAATAACTTGAAATTTAAAAAATTAATACATTTGGTTCGTGTAGAATTCGAGAAATTCAATTGAATACAGAATGAAAGATTTTCAGTATAAAGATGTCTTAATTTTAAAAGAGACTTCCAAAGACGAGCTTGCTTGCATCGTATTGATTTTTACACACAGTCTCAAAACAGTTTTCGAATTTTCGGTAGGTTTTATACTTTTCGAAATATTTACAAAATTAAGAACAAAAATTTGCCATTCCCCATATCTGAAGTGTGCGTCTATATTTTACAGGGAAAATATAGAGAAGTCTGTAAGAAGAGCACCATTTTGAAAATATAATTGTCGGGCTATTAGGTACTTTGTGTGAGATATCAAATGAAAGGTATAGATTTGGACGTTTCATAACAGTTGTTGAAAATTGTCTTAGTTTCATACTTTTAGATATACATTGATAGGAGTTTAAAATTTTACAAGTACCTACCTACTCCCTAATCTTGGAACTAACTGAAAAAGGTGGACCTTTTGCATATATTGCATTCATGTGAAGAGGTATCAAAAATCCATCTAAATATCTACCTAAGACATCAAAAGATTATAATTTGTAATTTTATTAGTATGATGTACCCAAGTATAAAACAAAAGACCGGTTCTTTTTTTGTCACTTGTGCGTCATCGTAATAACTAGGTTTTTTTTTTAAACTGGTTGACGAAAATTCGTTAGAAGATATTATCATTAATTTATTTATTATTATCTTTTAATTATGAAAGAAAGGTTCTTACCAGGCGCCCTGGCATAAGTATTAGAAGCTGTGTCCGTGGTGACATCAAACGTCTTGAAGGCCCATCTTCGAGCGTCGTAACAATTTTTAACAGCACCTCCAATCAGAATCGAAACAGGTTCACCGACAACCCATCCATTGTCCACGTACACATGTGACTCCAAGTACTGGATCTCCCCCGAGTCGCTGACACCTACCTTCAGTGAATAACAAAGTTACAAAAGTCATCTAGTACCCAGTTCGGAGCTTGGAGCTGGATCTTGTGGATTGTCTAGCATTTATATATATATATATTTTTAATCATTCTTCCCCAGAACACATAGGTAAGTCCCGGGCCTCCTCCAAACACAGGTTTTGCCACGTTCGGCAGGAGATTTGGTAATTGCAGTTGACGTTATAGAAATAAATAGAAGGAAGCTGACGTTAAGTCTTTTATTTCCTCTTCCTTCCTCAAGGGTGATGATTATGACGTCGCGTCGCGAAGGTTATGGTCATGTCAAGGTCATTGATGTTCACTTACCTCAAAGTCTCTTGTACATGGAAGTCTTTTGCCAAGGCATCTTAAACTGGCTTGTATACTCAGAACGAACCGACAGGGGCGCTGCATGAGATGCGTTACCAGAGCGCTAGCACACGCTACAAGGTTCGGCCTCGTGATCTTTAGTCCATAGGCGCCTCCACAGCGGGGAGCGGATACTTTGAGTCTAGAAGGTTGGATGTTGGTTATTATCTGCCTGTACAGGGTGGCTTTTTGAGGTCGGAGTATGTGGCCAGATCAGAAACAATGTGAGTTAGAGGAAAGTGTGAAAGGAGCTTGGACTCAATTTATGGGAAAAAACCTACATACTTTATTTGACTTGATATACTTTTATAAAAATCTGTTTTTTTTTCTTTGACCGTGGTCATGAATTCTTAAAGGACGTTCCTTTATAACTCTTTTGCTGAGTTTTGACACACTCCCACCTTAAAATCACCCTGTAAAGTTTAGAGAGGATCAGGTACTACTGTAGTCGCACATCTCACCGATTCTGTTCCATTTTTATTGTATCAGAAACACATAGATGAACCGAGTCTATATACTGAGTTGCAGATATCACATCCATTCCAGTCTCAGTCGGCTTTGACACACTTGTTAAAGTTTCCATAGTAAAATGATACTGCGCGAATATATTATCACTTCCCTTAATAACTTTCTGAACATTAAATCCTCTATCCGTTGCTGGTCTCACAGAAAATAAACTGACTCTACTGGGATCTTTCTCTCTCACGTCATTGATCGTTAGCAAGGGCTCTTTTGAATCTTTTTTGTATTTAACTTCAACGAGTAGAGAAGCTCTATGTGCCAAGGCGTCCGTTTCAGCCACGATCAAACCTATTGGTTGATCATAATAACGTATAGTTTTTGAAACGAATATTTCTTCTGGCACGGTTATTAAGGGATCCTTCAAGGATACAAAGCTATTGATACCTGGAATATCCTTAGCAGAGAAGAAAGCTAAAACTCCTGGAATTTTCTGTAATAATAAAACACATGAGATGCATTGAAAACACAAATTTATGATAGACGAAAATTCTACATTTAATACTGTCACATCGAATTATTTTGCTTATTTGTGTAAATTATAATTTTTGTTTCGCCTTTTAGGTACGTTTTGATACAAGAGACTTTATTTACGTTGCGAAACTAAAAAAAAATCCTATTCTTACCAAGGCAGCAGACGCATCTATATCAACCAGCTCCCCTGTCCCAATATCGGAAGTAACAAAAGCACAATAAACCTCCCTAGGTTCTGCGGGGTGATCGTTGACATACATGGCTTCACCTGCACATTGTACAAGGGCATCTAGCTTGGGCATAGGTTCGTCTACAGGCCATACGACTGGATTTGTGTCGTATACTTCTATACCCTTAGATAGTGGTCTAGTCTTGCGGAAGTCTCTAGCCCCAGAGCTATAACGATGGTTCAGATGTGAGTCCGGGATAATAACAAGAAGACCCTGAAATAAGTTTTGGATTACACGAATAAACTATAACTTGATTAATTTACAAAACAGTACAGTAATGCATCATTCATATTAAACCAAATACTTGCTTTATAAAACAAGCCCAAGGCGCATTTTTTTCTATACTGTGGCTTCATTTCTCCTGGAATTTCATCTACTAATAGTTCTCCTTCTAAAATCTTCAATGCCTGTTGTAGTACTTGATTTGTAAATATTTTTTTGTTGGCCACGAACAGCTCTGTTTTTTTAGCGTGTACAAAGTGGGCTGAGAGCCCTCCGAAAACTATTCTCGCTGACAAAACTATGTCCTCCTCGGTCTCGCTAAAAGTGTACAAAAACCCTGCGTTGACTTGAGCATGCGCGTTTTGAGATCTTGGCATTATTTTGAAGGATACGAATTCGCAGTTTTTGGCCATCGGCGGTAGTTTAATCTGGATTATCACTCTACCAGCCATGTCTGTGTAGATAAAGTCTTCTGGAGATACTTCCACATTACCATCCTTTCCAGCTATAACAAGATTTTTGGTCAAGTACTTTAATGTTTGTAAGTGATATAATTGTTTTTTTTTCTAATTTAGTTACTTTCATAGGAAACTTAGTGTATATTTAATAATTTTATATCGTTTGATCAGACAAACGTTAATGATTGTAAAAATGATGGATACTTACCGATCACCAGAACGGCGCCAACCGTCTCTAATAACAAGAAGATATCGGACGAAAATGTCGGCAGTGCGTGTTTGGTCATTAGGTTTCCTGCTACTGTGCCAACCTGAAAATAAATAATTTGTTAGTTCTATGTATTTTTCAAACTAAATTGATAAAAGCAGAATTTAACTCACATTTCTAACAGGAATATGAGCCACGAGATCTAAGTGATCGTACAACTTTTGCAGATAAGCAAATTCTTCCTTTTCTCTAGCCGTAGTCTTTAATAAAGTCATGAAATCAGTCAAAGTAATTCCTGCTCCAACCACCAAATTTTGGTCAAAAATATAGCTTTTTAGTTCAGCTATAGGACGAACGTCAATCAAAACCCTTGGATACTTGAGTGTCGGAGCCGCCCCTGTAATTAAATCACAATTCAACTTATCTTTCTCACTTTTTACAAAAATGTCTACATAAACAGTAAAACATACCTCTTCCTGTATTGCCATTGACCAACATATAAGAATCTGTACCTTCCTTTTCGAACACTTCAAAGATATCTTTCACCTCATGCACCCTGTACCACACACTGCCGTCTTTCAAATTAATTTTCTTAATGGTTTCAGGCTCTCCATCATTATGGCTAACAAAGCACCAACTCTCACACTTCTTCTTGCAGGACTCTTTATGTTCGCACATGGTTAAACTGCTTAGGTCTTCGATGTCATGAATATTTTTGGTCACCGGTTTCGGGGCATCTTTGGCAAAGCTTTTAAATGCATCAAGAATTGGTCTAAAACCAGTGCAACGGCAGGTGTTGCTTCCGAAAGAGTTTTCTACTTCATATTGGGTGAGGTCGTAGTGATTGGCTTCAAGTAAACTGCAAAATATTTCATGCTCATTACAGCTGTAGATAATCATGTAGTAGAATTAATAAATATCTATTGGTAGGTTGAACTTGACCTTACCTGTACATGCTCATAACCCATCCTGGAGAACAATAGCCACACTGTGTGCCATTATACTCCGCCAGAGTCTTCTGCAATGGATGGTAGCCCTTGCCTCGGTTGCCGATACCCTCAATCGTGGTTATTTCCCAGTCTTGAATCGAAAATATGCTCACCAAACACTGGATATAATCATAAATTAAATCAATTTGTAACATTATAGATGATCGAAAATTGTAAAAACCAAACAATGGTAATGCAAAAAAAGAGCCCGCGCAATCAATTTTCTGGAGTCGAAAGTCGAGAACTTCGAAAGGTGACGACTCAGTTTGACAAAACTGTTCAGAAAAGTACGCTTGAGGAAATTTTAATCACCAAACTAAAAGATTGACTTACTGAATTAACTGAGAAGGTTCTCTTTTTTCCATTTTCGGTGACCGTGGCTGCGACTATGCAGGCCCCACAGCCGCCTTCCTTGCACATGAACTTGGTGCCGCGAAGGTTTAGCACATCCCTGATGTAGTCGTTCAGACAAGTGTCGGCGTCTTGCTCCGAGCCCACTGTCAAGACAAATGCATAATACCTCTCCAACACCATTCAAAGAAAGAACCATGGAAGAACATGGAAATGCGCACCTTGGTGACAACCGCTATTTGCTTTTCGTTATAATTTTGCTGGCTTGCGTGTATTGTGCTACATTATAGGTGAGGAAAAAAATTGGGGACTAATTTTTGATCTATTTTTCATTTACTGTCTGTCCGTAGGTCTGTCAGCAAGCCGTATTTAAAACACCGTAAGAGGTAGAAAGTTAAAATTTTCACAGAGCTGTTATCACAACAAATAATAAAAATTTAGAGTAAAGGGGAGTTTTTAATTGTTTGTTGTGTGCATCAGTTAGTATATTTAACTCGGCCTTAGCATCCTGCCGCCCGAGAGGGGTGCTCTCGGGAGTATAACAACCTCGTATTTGATCGGGTATTTTAATCCCTTGTTAATATATTATACAGTACGTTTTTCCATATTATTTCAATAAAAGTTAAAAACTATCATAATACAATGGAAAAATATGGAAAAGCACATTGTGAATATATTCTTGTCCCTGCTCAGATTTCATTACTATTATGAAGACGACATAACATAAAACTGCGCAGGTGCTAGATTGATTTGAGTCATTTGAGAGTTTTTTGGTTTTCAGCAAGAGAACACACAGACCCTGGGCAGTGAATGTGTTACCGTTTTATTTTTTCGTTTATCCTGCCAGTTTAGTTGTTATTTTTTCGTCTTATTTTTTTTTACTAAGCTGCACTTACCAGAACATTTTTCCCCATTGACTTTGAAATATATTCGATCCATAATTCACCCACGTAGCTAAACGTCTGCTGTATGTAGAAAACGATATTAAGGTTTAAAGCCACTTGCGAAAACGTATAATGAACCAAATTACATAACATCCTAAGTTATTAAACGATAACCACTGGTTTATTACTTATTTATGAGCGTAGGGAGGTAATAAGAACCAGATTCACATCTTCATGGTGTTTCTAAGAAACTAGCCAGTGAATATTGACCGTCACCCTTCAAATCACTGTATTGGAAGAGATTTGCAAACCCTCCCTCGGTTATACCTTTTCCTTGTACAATCCTTATACCGAATTTAAAAAGAACTAGTGGTCCGTCCCGGCTTCGCACGGGTATCTACAGAAATTTCAAAAATTATAAATTTGTACTTACTTTAGCTTACGTTATTGAACTTTTCATACGGATCCCTAGTTTTTTTGTACAAATACATACAAATTATAGTAAAATATTTTATATTAATTATAGCTCAGAACTAGATGATGCTGTATGGATTGTCTAGAATATTTTTTTTATTTAGGTACCTGTAAAATCCTTTCAGATGCAATGACTCGTGTTAATACGGTAAGCATACAGGTGATTAGTAGTATAACCTTCAACGAAAGAAGCACCCTGTATCACCGCTTGATTATCTACTTACATAAAGGAAATCCATCATGATAAACGCTTAGCTTCTTCGTGCAGTTTTTATATTAAACTAGCGATCTGGCCCGGCTTCACATGGGTATTAAAAAAAATCATATCAAGAAATTTTTACACGCGTAGGGTTACATTATTAAAATTATCATACGGATCCCTAACTCTTTTAAAAATATTCTGGCCAATGTTCATCACGGATGATGTAGAAATTCTAATGGGGAAATATTTTTTCAAATCGGTGCAGCAATTATTGTGAAGCCTACTCAATTCAAACAAACAAATTTTTCCTTTTTGTAATATTAGTATAGATACTGTGCATTTTTTATTTAGTAAACTTCTCAGAAGGTCCGGATTAACGCTTAGGCCCACAAGGCCCGCGCCTAGGGGCCCTGTAAGGCTAGAGGCCCTCATGGCATTATTGTATATAAATAAATAAATAATGACTATTATTATTACCTACAATGCTTGTGTTAGATAAACTTATATTTATTGAGCCATGCTCTTCTTTCATGTCTAGGTTTTTTCATAGTTCATGTTTAGTTTTTGGTAGGTAAATTAAAAATTATCTTATCTTAAACACATGAAAAACGTAACCCTCACCGGAAAATAGTTATTTTAGGTTAAGTTAGTTCCTTCATTGAATATTTCAAAGCGCGAGGGGAGTCAGTAATCTGATGGATCCGGCGTGCTCTACGAGACTCTATCTTAGAGCCGATAAGCTGAACTGACTTTTAGATCACTGAAGATTGCATCAAAGACCAATATTTTTAGCTTCTACGTGTTGTATTTCATTTTCATGTTGGCGATTAATTTTATTTTGTAACCTACTTTTTTAAACTGGATGATATGTTACGGCGGCGGGCGAAGGTTCACCTACGGCGCAGGAGGTTGCGGGTTCGATTCCCGCCTCGGGACAAATATTTGTACGATCTGCAATTATTTGTTCAAGTTCTGGTCGTTTTAAAGTAGTCAAGCTTAGCTGCTTAGCTTGGAGCTAGACAATGCTGTGTCAATTGTCCAGCATTATTTATTTATTTATTATTTATATCTTCGTAAAGCTTTTTTACATATTTACCAGAACTCTAAAATCACTTAACTTAGGTCAACCTTACCTAATCCAAGCATAAAGTTGTGAGATTGTATATAAGTACTTTATGTCAGACCAGAAATAATACCTTTAATTTTGCTATAATTTTTTAAAATTATATTTTACTAGCTGTCCGCCCCGGCTTCGCACGGGTATTTAACAAAAAATATATTCAGAAATTATACACACTAACACGATGGGTTTCACAGTTTTCATACGGATCCCTTACGTATTTTTAACAGGATTGGTGTTTTTGACATTGACTCGACACTCCATAACTGACACTGGCCGTAGAGAAAAAGCAAGCACCGTGCGCTATATGTTAATAATATACAGCGCACGGTTCAATTATTGAATTTTTCATGCGGATCCCTATTTTTTCGAAAATATTATACAAGGTGTAACAAAATATGTGTACTAAGCCGAAGGGGGAGGTTTCAGACCCCAATGGTGATCAGTTGTGGGGGGTAGAAAATTAAAAATTCCTATTTTAACTATACTATTTTTTTTAAATTTTCCCTCTTTTATTTCCTTATCTGAGTAGCCTATACAGACCTACTACCACTGCAGTTAGGTAGGTATTTATCTTCGTAGAGTTCAGCTATGGCGGGGCGGGAGACTACCTAATCTATCTATCTACCTATCTATTACTCTACATCTATGCCCATACTGACGTCATTGTCACAGGTACAAGAAACCGCTGCCTTTAGGGTTGTCACTTCGTAAAAAATCAGCTGTCCATGTTGAAACTTTGATGCAGTTTTTTCCAAAATACCGATCGAAATTCGAAAAGTCGTGGAACAAAAGTTGGTCCCCTGGGGGGTGGGAATTCACCCCCTTTCGCTTAGTACACATATTTTGTTACACCGTGTATAGCCTATGTTCATCACGGAAAATTAAGCATTCTAATGGTGAAAGAATTTTTCAAATTGGTCCAGTAGTTTCGGAGCCTATTCAATTTTAACAAACAAACATACAAACAAACAAACAATCAAATCTTTCCTCTTTATAATATTAGTATAGATATAGACTACATGTCTAGCTTGTATTGATTCTACGTATGCAAAAAAGTTGTGAAATAGTCAATTTATGGATCTATATTATTAAGTTTAGTTCAGGGAATAAAGAAATATTAAGTTTAGTAAAATTTTTGATTATTTATGTTTTTTGCCATATGTGGTGTCCACGAAAGCATACCTACACTATGATCGAAGCAGCGGCAAATTTAGCCGGCGATCTCAAGAAGCGCAAAGATCTTGACAGAGCGATCGATGAGCTGGTGAACAGGCCCGGCGCATCAGCATTTCCATACAGCGCGGCAATGCAGCCAGCGTCTTGGGGACGCTTCTAGCTGTTATTGGATCAGTTGAGCAACCTGTAGATTGTTTACAACAGTCTGCAGTTAGACTCACGACTGAAACCACGGATTTCGTAAAAGTAGACTAAACGAAAGTAGACTGCCCAAGAAGATTATGGCAAACCCCTTTTTTGGTGAAGGCATATACAGCGTGGACACAATTAGTGGTAATGATGATGATAATGACGTAAGAAAATCTGTTGCTTCAATTAACAATCCAAATAGATTGCTTTCAATGTCGTTGGTGACAAATTAAATTTGGGAACGGGCGCCAACGCGAAAACATTCGGTAGATATTATTTTACCATTCAGCGATGACTTTTAAAATAAGAAAACTACCTAAGAAACTAGGTTCGGCCTGGCTTCGCACGGGTATTTATCAAAAATTTCAGAAATTATACGCGAAGACATAATAAAAAAAGAAGTTGAATATATAGCACACGGTTTTATTGTTGAATTTTTCATGCGGATCGGGGGTGGGTAGGTATTAGATGGTATACTGTACCTAAATTTAAACATGTAGTAGGTATATATAGAAAATACCCGGAACACGGTTCAGGGTACAAATATTTGCAGAACGCACAAAAATTTGTCTCAACTCGGGAATCGAACCCGCAACCTCCTACGTCGAGTTAGGTAATATACCTAATTTAAAAATAATTATAGATTATTGGTTGGGTTAATGATACGACCAAAGATTTAAATCTTTTTTGGGTATGTAGAAGAAATCTCGTATAGGAAAAAATTACATCCAAAAATAATTAAAATAATTTAAGATACCAGTAGGCATCCATTAGATTTAAATCGTCAAAATCAGTAAGTTCTGATATTATAGACTCGCTCCGCTCACACTCCACTCAATATATAATTCTGAAGAAATGAAAGACCCGGGATAATTTTAGCTAGTTTATTTCTTATTAATACAATAATTATGTGAGAGCACAATGCTAGGTCGACTACGTGACAGAATGGAAGGGGATTACCAACTATGTGTATGACAGGAGCAAAGTATAATCAATATGCAATTGCTGTGATGAAACGTTAAGGAGTTTCAACATTCGTTTTGCGTTCTATGAATTTCTAACAAATTCAAATAAAAATTTTATTTTGTCGGAAAACAATAGAGGTACAATAGATTGAAATTTGTAAGTAACTGAGTACTGGTCTCTCCTCTGAGAATACCAGTCTCATAAGAGTTTTTTCAATATTGGAGATCCACAAGAACGAGAAAAAAAAATGGAAGATGGAACATAGTTTTTAAATAAAATAGGTAAACGTAAATAAAAACTTAGTATAACGAAATTACAAATTAGAAAATATTATTTCCCCTACGTTCTATCGCGTTACGGCGACCGTGGGTTTTACCAAGGGGGTTTTGATGGTGCTACAATTAAGGAACGGTACAGACGAGAGGCCAATTATTATGGTAGCGTCCACTTGCTTCTTGAGAGGCTGGTCAGCAAGTTGCTCTTACTTGTGGAATTTATTTTACCAGGTAGTTATCTAGGTACTTGAAGTGGATCGTAGGAATAAACGGTACCTTCCTGGGTATTGTTACCGATGTAAATTATAATATGTATAATGTCACCGGAAGATAACAAGATCCGCAAGATCCGTAGGATTCTAAACGAGAGATAAATTATATTTTTCGCAACTTGACCGAAGTTATTAATAAAATTACAAATACTGTGTGTTACGTATATGTATAACATAGATCTACGCATGTGTGGGTGCCTGCAACCAGCCGTGTCACCGGAGTACAATAAAGCGGTGTGTAACCAACCAGGCGCCAGCGTTCCTTTTACTTGTCGCAACGAGCTCCCTATCCGAATATGTTACACTGTGACTTAGAAATAAAAAACCTATAACCTACACTGATTGATTATGCTTTCTTTTCAATGATTGAAAGTGATCAATTGATCATCTTTGTTCAAAAGCCACCCATAAAATAATTTTTGACTAACGATGAATATTCCAAAAAAAAAATAAAAAAACTTTTATTTTACACATCCATATCATATACCTATCATAAACAAAGCACTCGTACATGGCATAGGCATAGGTGAGTGTTTTTTTTTCAGGGCTACCAAGGGGAAAGTCTGTCACCGTGAGAGTTATAAAAAAGTCATGTAAAAAGTAACTTGCTCGATTTTGAAAACAATATGCTTAAAAAAAAATTGAGTTTTGTTGCGTAGTGAGTTCTGTAAAATCATTTTTGCGTTTTTGGGTTCTTTATTATACAATAAATGTACAACACAACGACTGTGTGACGACAAAGTGCTATTCTACTGAAATATTTTCTAATATATATTTTCTAACCATCATATTGATCATATATTGCAAACCAGCGGATTCTTTAATATTTTTTTTTTACCATACATATAATGTATGTTATTGATTTATATTATTATTTACAAAGTTCACAGCCCTTGTAATACTACTTATTCTAATATTTAGTACAACACTTACGGCCAAAATATGTTATAAACTTATTTATTTATTATTAATATTTAATTTATTTATTTATTAGTATTATAATAAAAATAATGGCCTTCTGTGTTAGAACAACACACGGTCAGCGTATAATGAATGGTTAGCTACAAATTACTGCTATAGATAAGTCAAATCAACTTGATTTACATAAACCAATAGCTGTCCAGAGCAAATATCATAGTGTCAACATCAGTGTTAATTACATACACTATATCATACTAATATTATATATGACTAAGTTCAGAAGGTTTTGTACTTGGATTGATGTTTATACCAGTGAGAAATACATAAGTATAATGCTTCTAGGCAAAATGACTAGTGACCCAATAATGGAAATAATGTGTAGACCTATATAAATACATAACTACGTATATCGAAATTTTATAAATAAATGATGCTAGACAATTTACACAACATTATCTAGCCCGAAGCTAAGCAGAGCTTGTGTTATGGGTAGGTACTAGATAACTGATATACATAATAATATACAAGTTCATAGAAAACCACCAGAACATCCTGAACAAAGATTTGCCAATCGTACAAATATTTGTCCCCGGGCGGGAATCAATTCCAGGTCGTAAACTAAAATCTGTGAACAAAGTTTCATCAAAATCTGTTTAGTAGTTTTTGCGTGAAAGAGTATCAAACATCCATATATACTTACAAACTTTCGCGTTTATAATATTAGCAGGGTAAAGTAGTTTTTTATGGTATTTTTATTACATCTACGCTAAACATCACATTCTGTTTACATTGTTTAGGAGACCTTAATTAACAACAACGTACTGATGAAAATTTTTGCACATAATCTGCACTGCACTGTTCTGGGTATTTTCTAAGTTTTAAAAAAATGATGTATTGTATTAAGGGTCCGGCGACATGGATGAAATTTCCAAATAATAACAAGCATATTAAAAAATATTTGAATTTTGAGCACCAAAACACCAAATCGGATTTTTCAAAGCAAACACGTTTTCTTATTAGGTACTTGTGTAGTCAAAAAAGCTTGTAGCAGGAACAAAATACTATTTTAATACAAATAACAGCAGATCCCCAGCCCGCCCCATGCCTGTAACATTATTTATTTCTTAGAATATGATTTTAAACTGCTTTGTAACAAATCAAATCAAATCAAAAATGCTTTATTGTACACCAGAAATTGAACACAACAAAAGACATTACTAAGACAAGTACAATGGGCGGCCTTATCGCTTAGAAGCGATCTCTTCTCTTCCAACATCACAATAAATAAATACATAGATCTAATTATAAAGTGCGTGGCTGCCTACGAATATTATAAAACAAAAATATTGCCTTCAGTAGGTCTACACCTACTCAATATTTTGTATTTTTAGAAACACGTTTAATTTCGCAGCTGAATATTATCTATCTGCTATCAATCTCCGTCTAGAAATCTCAGTAACGATGAAAAATCAGCGTCTCGAAAAATCCTACGTGTCAATTTAGCTTCGATAATAAATTGATCGTTTTGGGTAGGTACTGGAGTTTTTTATTCAGGCATTTTTGATCGACCTTTTAAGAGGATCGTTCAATTTCATACAGAAAAGTGGTAATAATCTTATCTAATTTGATTCTGGGTATTTAAACACCTTGATAAAAAATGTCTGGCTGTTCGATTAGAAATTGGGTCAATAACGAAAAAACACGTAACTTCACAGGGCACTTCCCTCTTCGTTACGATATAACGTTATATTTTCCCTAAAACATCCGGTTTTTTACGAATCATTCTCTTCTGAAGTTATTGATTGAACAAGCTCTCCAAATATTCTCTTTTATTTTTGACGTCAAAGTATACACTTCTGTTCAAAAGAGGTTTTTTTACTTACGTAACGGCTATTATATTTGTGGTGTTTGATTTTCTATATCTGAACGTACCACAAGCTTTCGGTTATCCAAAACGACGTCGATATATACTATTTTAGAACTGAAACCACTTGATACCCTAACCATGAAAAAAACGTGTAACTTAACCTGAGAGGAACCGAAAATGGTTCCTTTCCATAGTGCTGTCCTATTGTTATCTCTGGTATTTATTATTGTGTATATCGATATATTTAACGACACAAGTACTTGGACGATATTTTACTAAAGAAGTTTCCGGTAGTGATCTTATTTTTGTCACTCGATAATATGAAACGAAATTGTATTTTTTAAAAAAACTGCGTAATTACATAGACAACCGTGCATACACACGAGTATGGCCGGACCGCGCTTGTGAAACGAAAAAACTTGGTAAGTAAATTAGAAATTATGCAATTTTATCAAAGTTTATTTCAGAAAAGAGGTACTGAAATTCATAAATAATAAAGCAAAAAGCTGTAAAGCATAATATGATATTTTATACGAAATGGATTTTAATGATAATATTAGATCGATATTAATAAGTGGTACCTAAGTTTTGAAATTCAGCAATCAGATTGTTACCTCGAATACACATCAATCATCTGTACTAATTTTATACAGAGGAAAGATATATGTATTTTTTTTTTGTTTTGAATTTAAAAGGCTCCGAAACTACATAACCGATTTGAAATTTCTCACATTAATAGAGTCCTTAATTTTCCATTATGAACATAATACATAGAACAGAATACATGTTCTAAAAAGTTAGGTTTCCCTAAGAAGATAACGTGTGAAAATGTATATAATTTTTTAATACTTCTGTAAAACGACCTTTCGGAAAATACGTTCGGGTCGATTTCCGCCACAAGTAAAACATTAAAAAAACTAAATACGCATGGAGTTATTATTTTCTTAGAAACCGAGGGTGTAACTCCTTTCACAAGCACCATCCCTTCATCACCCACCACCACCCTTCTCTAAAACCCACCATGTTATGTCCTAAAGGTCCAAAATACACCTAATAATCACTCTAGTCATAAAGACCGTGTTGATTTGACTAAAAATAAATGTAAACAGCAAAAATAAATTCAACCCGTACCTACTCCAAGTAAAAAGTAAAAAGTTATCTAAAGAAGGCGGTGCATTATGTAAATCGAGTTTGTAAATTAGAATTTAAATCTTCTTCGGAGCTACCCCTGGGAGCAGATTTTACAGTCCTGAACATTTCTAACAGGTGGAACTCCTTCAGAGACTTTTAACAAAGCGTCTACATCTTTAAATTTAAATCTGGGCAATAAATACTGAGTTACGATGCTATTTTGTATAATTTAATTTAATGAGATTTATACTCGTTTGTATAAAAGTTAAGAACTTTTTGAATAGGGGAAGCCATTGGTCTATTTTGATCGGATGGTCATGGATATTTTTTTTTAGGTACCAACTAAAGAAAACAATTGAGTATGTAGGTAAAGGTAAAGGTAAAGGTGAAAACATGCAACGTTATGTAAATCGCCAGTCAATGTCAATTAGTATTTTTATGACCATAACATATTTTTTTGTTCTGTTATAAAACTATAATCTAGTTTAAAGATCAGTTATTATCTTAGTAAATGTTTTTTATCACATTTATTCATAAATGCGAATATTTGGACGGATGGATGTTTATTTATTTTCGCATTCAAACTTAATAAAATAGCATGCGAACCCGCAGGCTGCAGCTAGTTATTAAATAAACACAAAGTTTCACAAAGTTTTTTATGAACATGTTACCTAAATCATTTTACAATACCTTATTGGTATGTAAGAAGATTGCCTGGAAGAGATCGCTCATAGCGATGACGCCCTTTATACTTTCACTAGTTGAAGCACGTCTGTTTGTAATGTGTTCTGTCTTTGTGTGGTATAATATGTATTTTATATATATCTATCTAGGTTATGTAACTTTATTGCATTCGGAAACACACATATAATCTGGGCGGAAATCAATAGTCATGTAAATTGCAACGTCCGACATTAATTAGGTTTACATAAGCAGGCAATAGAAATTACAAACGCAAACGCGAGCATAGTTCAAATGCATTCAATTTATCAGCTGTATGTAGGTACCTACATGTACGTTTGTGATTTATTGACACATCCTTAATTAATAATTAATGGGTTAAATATTTAGCATAGTTTCTTGGCTACAGATTCAAGTAAGCAAGTATAATATTTCGAAATATAAAATGAAACAGTTGAGCTACCATCAGGCAGTTTCAAATAATCAAGAGGTAGGTTGACTGGAAGAGATCGCTTCTGAGCGATAAGGCCGACCATTGCATTTGTCTTATGTGTATTGACTTTTGTTATTTTCTTTTTCTTACCTAATTATACAGGGTTATAGGTAGATTTTCAATAACATCTTCTGTATATTACGGAAGAGCGGAACCCTATAACACAGGCAATCTCTATATTTAAAAAGGTTCCAAACCCATGCAATGTATATTAGTTTAAGTTTACTTATCATCATCATCATCATCACCAGCCTATAAAAGTCCACAGCTGGACATAGGCCTCCCCTAATGAGCGCCATAGATGGCATCATTATTTAGTTAGTTTTTTTAGTTTACTTGTATCTTACATTTGTATTTTTATCTTAAAGGCGACTTGGGTAAATTAAGTCTAACAACTTTTGTTCCCGGGGTTATCTCTATTACATTTAGTTTTATCCTGTATACCTCCTTATTTATAATGGTCTCCTAACTTAAAACACTGTTATTTATATTTCTGTTTTTGCACATAAGTGAAAAATAATACTGCTTGGCTACTGGTTGTTAGCTTTCCATCACAGTATAAAACAAAGTCACTTCCTGCTGTCTGTCCTTATGTATGCTTAGATCTTTAAAACTACGCAACAGATTTGATGCGGTATTTTAATACATAGAGTGATTCAAGAAGGTTTATATAATAAAAAAAATACAAAAGGTAATAAATAGGTAAAATCTAATTCGTAACATTTATATCTGCTGTATTCTTTTATGGATCTTACTCTGTTTTGTAAACTAATAAATAAAATAAAGTAATATGAAGAATTGACCTATTGTAACTTTGATTAGGGCGTTACTCACTTTTGAGCAAAAACTATACCTAATCCCAAAATATTTTTCACCAAAAAGGAGCTGTAGTTTCAAAAGAAACTGCACCTGTATCTTCTCTTATTAAGGGGCTGCCCAAAGACAGACACCGTAAAACGTCTACTTTTTCGTCGCACAGTTAGGCGTACTGCGACATATTACATTATTGCTACGAACTACTAAACAATACTACTAATACCTAAATATTGTCTATATACAGCGCCTTAAGGGTGCTCCCGTACTGTCACAATATAAAAAAAATATCTGTAAACTCGTGCGAAGACGGGCCGAGCTGCTACTTATAAATATAGGGGAGGCAACCTTTCCAATTCCAGACAGACTAGATCTGGTTCCAACTACAATAATCAAAGACGTTAAGGGAACAGTCCCGCATTTTGTGCCACCGATAGTTTGCGAAATTAGTTGGTTCTCTACTACGAAGCGAAGTATAGCTTACTACTTAGGTACTTTAGGACCTGACTCCTGAATCCTAATATTGACTAACTACTTGCATGTAGGTACATTAGAGAGGTATGCATGTTTATGAAATCGCACCCACAACATTTTATCGAACGTGAGGATAACGACAGAATAGAGCACAATTGATATTATATACGCCATTTGCCCTTCGCACATCCCATCTATATAGTAGGGTGTTTGTAATAACTATTATTGAAGTGTCTTAATTACTTTTTAAAGTGCTAAATAAAAAAATGCAATTTATTTTTTTTAATTTCGCACGTTAGTACTTGATTAATTTGATGAAAATACTGGACTCGCCAACGCAATATTGCTGTGGTCATGCATGACGTCACTAAACGGTCGTATGACCCATGCACGGTGTTAAAAAAAACAAGGAGTTGAATTTTAAATTTTAGTTTGTTATTTACGAACCCAAACTAAAAAAAAATAACTTCTTTTGCCTATGTGTCCATAATATTAATCTAATAATTATTTTTCTGAAATGGAGTAAATTCCTTTTTGCAAAATACGAAAACCAATCAAATGGCTTTTAAATGTCAGTTAAGGTTGTCTGGCTTTTGCGTATTCGCACTGCGATTTTGTGAGATCTGACATCCACAAACTATCGGAAAATTTACCAGAATTGGGGCCTCACTCTCCACTTCAATCTAAGTTTACACGCCCGCGCCCTCAGCTGACGCCCCGCCATCATACTACGTTCATATCGTATCGGGGACATCTCTGAAACTTGCGTGATACTTAGTGTGTGATTACGAAATAATTCATGTCGTCACGTGTGAATTCATCTTGCGAAGTTTCAGGGCTGCTGGACCTTTTCATACTCCTGGAAAGTTTTGTTTGCGCGGGGATATTAGATTTGTAAAACCATTCGAGCAACCACTACAAGTTGCTCAATTTAGTAATATAAATCATTATTTAGTTGAGCAATGGGTAACAAATTAAGTTCAACAAAAAGGAAGCCCCATTACTCAACCAATCAACCTCAAACACTATTTGGAAAAAAAAAATTGCGCATTTTACAGTAACAAAATGGTTATGGTAGGTAGTTAATTTACGATAATTCTTTTAGTACGCAATTTTTTTTTATTGATATAATTAACCTTTGTTATCCAGAAGATGATCCTGTGAAAGTTTTTTCAATCATTTGTGATTATGATATTTAATTAAAATTCCTTATCATTTCGCTTTGGCGAAAATAATTATTACGCATGACTTTTTTATAGATAATATTATTTTTCCAGACTTCTTGATGCCGTTCACAGCAGAAAGAAGCAAAGGTTATTGAGGATCGAAGATCCACTATTTTGTATTCTATGACGCACTATTGAAAATTACCTAGGTACAAGTACCTAGGCACTTAGAAGTTTCTTCTGAAAGTTTTGCACCATGCTGTGGTGTGCGGTGGAAGTACTTGATCTCTACTAGAGATGTCACGGAGCTATGATTGCGAATCCGATTCATTTCGGAACTTCCGATTGATGATCGAAGGTGGAGACCTTCGATACCGAAACTTTCAATGGGAGGTCGAACTGGATAACGGGCGGTGGTGAGTTGCGGGGGTGGGGGAGAAAAGGTGTACAAACCGCCTTGGGAAAAATGTTTGTATGAACTGCAGATATTTGTTTCGGGCATGCTAATGATTTCGTGGTTTTGGTTATTTGTTACATTCTAAATTGACATTCGCAGCCCACATTGGACATTCATTCCGTACCCATGCCTACTTAATATAAATTTGTGTAGATAGGTACCTTCTATAGCAAAGTGTGAATTTTGTAGTACGATATTCACGAAGGAATTACGACTAGGTACTTAGTTGAATCGTAATTTAAATATTTATGGGCATCTGAATACGCAAAATTGATAAAATTAGATACTGAATAGAAAATTAGAGCCTTGGACTGAAACATCTCTTGAAAATAACAAATATAATACTAATTTAATTTGCTTACTGCTAAACATTATAAGTTTATGTTTACGGCAATGTTAGGTATACCTCTATCCTCATAACCGCTATCTATATAACATAGTTTACTGTAAATAAAAGTGTCTGAGTAAACAATATTTGTAACTAATATTTTATTTCATGAGGCCGACCCTTCACACTTCCTCTAAATAACCTACTATCTTCGGCTCCGGTTCCGGTTCCGACTGCGACTTGCTATTAAAACTCCGACTACGAGTTCGGTTCTCTTAAACCAGCTCCGTAACATCCCTGATCCCAATCACTTGTACATAAGTTGTGGAATTCGAGGGGTCGTTGGAAGGGTTAAACTCAACTCTTCAAAGAACATCAAGTTTTCCTAATTATAATTACCCTTCATCTATTTTATCAATACAACATTGTTGGACGGGCTTTATTGATTGAAAAAGGAAACTTTGAAATATAAAAGTTGAAGAAAAGTTATAGGAAATGAGTATTGAATGCATTTGCTTACTTCTGGCCTTTCAGGGGGTGCCTGTAACACAGTTTTTCCACAAACCTGTCTCTTACAATTTTTTAATAAGTAATATTTATAAAATATAACTTTTTTATATGAGCAGATTGTGGGAAGAGAACGGTAGGAAGAGGTAAGTAAATAATTTTATAATAATTAACTATATGAAATTTGACATGTATTTTGTAAGCCTTAAGAAATAAAGTTATTGAATTTGAATCTGAAAAAGGAATATTAAATCCAAATATCCATTGAATATTATCTATTATGAACTTATGTACGAGTAATACATTTCGATACCTTAATTTGCAGACCTAATAACTCCACTTTTTCACGAAAATGACATTTTGATACCGGCAGAAACTAGATTTTTTGCTCTATTTTTTCAAATACTAATAACTCCATGGTTCTCAACGGTATTGGTGTAAAAACGCTATTTGAAAATCAAACAACTCCGCGTAAAACGAAACGCATCGATTTTGACAAAATAATCGAATATCTCCCGCGCAGTCGGCCATTTTGTTCTACGTCGCACAAGCGTACGCAAGCTCCCGCTCAAGCTCTTAGGAGTGGAAGATCCTCAATCAAAGAAAAACCCCAGTTGTCCCCGTGAAGGTGGATGACCTAAAAAACTTATATGACCAAAGAAGAAAAATAACGAAAAAAAAATTTTCTGATTTACAACAACTTAAGTCATCTATGCCCCGTGATTATCACGCCTATTACGATGCATTGCCACTCGAAAATTAGTTATTATCATTTCCCTTCGGGTGGCAGATTATTTAGTTTATATTATTAGTTTAGAATAAAATCAAACAACTCGGCTTTTAGTTTCAAGTAATTGCTTAAACCAAATCGAACAACTCCTTTTTTTCACTGTAAAACCTAAAGGTTATAAGAAAACATAGATGTTTAAGTGTTTTTAGATTAATAAAAAGCATAATTTCTAACGGGACTTTTGTTTTTATTGTTTTCCTTAAATAAAATTTATTATAACGTTTTAAGTCGCTCCTGTAAAATTTGCTCCAGAGGAGTTATTAGGTCTGCAAATTAAGGCATCGATTTTAGAAATAAAATTTTTAAGGACAGAACAGTTCGTTACCTACTTGAGGAAGTGAAAACGATAACAAGAAGAGTTAATAAAGTGTTGTTTTAATCTTTTATTTCATTTTATAATGTGATATGGGTCTTATTTTTGTGCCTGCAATAAACTGATTTTATTTTATTTTATTTATCATTTATTTAAATGGTTCTGAGATAGGCTTTGCAATTGGATACCTACGATTAAAATATTCCGAAATATTAACGTGAATATCTCAGATACTTGTGATAACACACAATATAATAATGATCTGAAGGCAGCGCCGGACATAAAATTTTATAAGTACGATTCAGTGATTACGAAAACAGAAAAAAATTTGATCTGATTTAGATTTAAGATTTTAATTACTTTATTTCTTAAGGCTTAGAAAATAAGCACTTGCCAGCTATATCTAGGTATTAAAAGCTGGGTCAAGTAATATTTGACTTAACATTTTTACCATACATAAATTACTTGGTGGCTGCGACAGTTTGTCTATAGAATGTAGAATATAATTTTCCATAGTATGAAGAACGAAAGAATAATAATGCTGGACAATCTAAACCACATCATCTAGCCCCAGGCAGAGCTTTTTTATGGGTACTAGAAGACTAAATACTTAATGAATGGTAATAATATTGTGTTCTGTATCGAAAGGTACAAGATGTTAGAAAAAACTTGACTCGTTCATCATAAGTGACAAAAAAGGTACCAGTCAATCGACAGAGACATGACAGAATGTACCTATAGGTACATATAATTCATTATGAATAAAAACGGGTTATCTACGAACCTAGTCTGTTGGAAGAACGCCAACGTTCCATCCCTTAACGAGGGACTTCATCAGGCTGATTGAATTACTGTTTGCACAAAACTATTCAATTTTATGAAAGATGTTGATTTTGATATTTGAAAATAGAATAGATTAAACTCATTTCATTTGATACAGTGAGGCAATGCAGCCAGCATCTTGGGTACACTTCCAACTGGTATTGATATGGATCAGTTGAGCTACCTAAAGGTAGTTTGTTTGCAACAGTCTGCCGTTAGCTCAATTGTAAAGACTATCTCTAATTTATTCAGATAATAGTTATTTTCTTTGTTAATAAAAAAGGCTATTTGCCAAATTTTAAAACTCATTTCTTCCATAATTTAATTGATAAAATTATAGAAAGTGGTACAAAAATTCTAGGTAGGTGTCTTTATTTTACTGACATGTCATGCTGAAATAGCCTGGGGCCGCACTATTCCAAATCCCCTTTCTAACTGTACATATTCCAACGCTAACAACATTTTCCCGATCTATTCAATACTTACATAATATCGAGTTATTGAGTCACGTTTGTCAATTTTGATCCGTATTCATTCGAGATCCGCATTGTAATGTTTTTTTTTCATATCATCGCTCATCTATTGAAAAAGACGGTCATCCGTCTCAGGATCTAATAAATACGAATATATAGGGTCACATTGAGTTGGGTTTTTATTTTGCGATCGAATGAGTTGAGTTGATGGAAAATTATAATTCAACGGTAAATAAAATATTTCTACAGTGTTTAATCGTTTATAATGTATGTACTATGTACGACGAAACTAGTTCGTAGTTGGTATTATGCCTATCATAGGTATATTATATATTTTAAGTATTCATATGAACATATGTTTTATATTGTTGCATACCTATTTACTCAGTGCATTAGCTAGGCCGACCATTAGTGAAATGAAGGCAAAATAAATAAAAAATAAATAAAATAACATACATTTATAAAAAAAAATTATATATATTACACATGTAGGGTTACACTGTCAAAGTTTTAATGTTTTCACATTTAGCCTATATCATCAGGGATACAGTAGGATTCTAATTGTAAAAGAATTTTTCAAATCGCCCTAGTAGTTTCGGAGCCTATTAAATTTAACAAATTTTTCTTCTATATAATATTAGTATGGGTACCACGGTAGCACGGTATATTATTAATAAATTATAGCTCCGTCTGAGATGGGCTTCACTGCCGAATGGATATAATAGTAGGTATCCTAACAACTTACTAAGCATAAAGCTAACAACCGTGAAAAAAATATGCTTGGTCGTTTCCGTCGTTGAATAATTGGACTTTGAATGGGTTATTATAAAAGAATCATAAAACTTTGATGCCTTGAAACTGAAATTAGGCCCAGTAAAATTTGATAAGAATAAATTTGGTAGAACTTTTCAGACGTGAAAAAGGGATATAATTTATTTTTTACCTTTGATTACTTTTCCCGAAATAATTGCAAAGTAGGTAGAAAAGTCTCTACTCTACAAAATTGCTGATATATTTCTCGGCCTTCATCCCAAATCACAATAGATTTTCTCAAAGTAATATTTTACTAAAAATAATATTTTACCGCGTGGGTTCAGGTTTCTATGATATATTTTCTGTTATCGCTTGTTATGAAAAAGTCTATGATAGGGAAAAAATAAAATAACAATTGTGATGTGATGGAAAAAGGCAAGACTTCGGTATTTTTTTCTATTACAGGCTTGTTTATTTTTTGGGGTTTTTTGTAGGTACTTAGTACTTAATTATAGCCTGGTACTAGGTAATCTAAGAAAAGCTCCAGGCTAAGTACAATTGTAGTTGTACTGTACGTACTAGTCAAAGTTGTTTTTCTTCGATTTCCCATACATTGTTACAAAGACCGTGTAGTGTTTGCACTACTTTTATTTTCCCATGATATGGGTGACCTCACTGCTTGACACAAGATTAAATTTTTTGTAGAATAAATCTTTTATGATTTCTACAAGGAATAAAACTATTATATAAGTAATTTGCCATTTGGATTGGAAACGATTTTTTGGATTGAAAAACTATCTTAAATTACCTGGTATTTGGAAGCATTTGGGAAAATACCTACAAAATTTTCGACTAAAAATCTATCTTTCCCAAATGCTATCAATATAAAATTGAATAGAAGTTGGTATATCGCGGGTTCGTAAAAATTTATTAAAGTTTTGCGGCAAATAACTTTTCCGTTGTTTTATTCCTCGTATTATGCAGAAAAACTTCTGAATCGCGACAATCCATGACGAACCCTAAGAAGAAAGGATCGACCCCGCACCTGTTATCCAATTTGTCAAGTTGTCTTAGCCGCACTATCTATGCCGTCCGAAACGTCCAATGGATTTTTTGCTGCGGTAACTCTCCGCTTACTTATCGGGAAATTCAGGAGGTAAAAGGAATTTATACTCAAGGAGATTTGTTTTCTTTGTAAATGTTTTCAAATATATATCTTTACAAAGTTCTTGTCTTATAAAAAAAATCTTTTGCAATAAAATTTCCATTCTATACTAAAAAGTATTATAAAAAGGAACGATTTGATTCTGTGTTTGTTTGAATTGAAGAGGACCGATTTGAATAAAAAATTCACCATTAAATATATAGCTATATTCTTTCACCAATAATCTAGATCCTGCATTATCCCTGATGAACATATAAACGTTAGAATATTTTCAAATAAGTTAGGGATTCGTATTAAAAACTTTTAATAATGTATATTATAGGCCTCCTCATCCATTTCGATGACAGCGCGGTGACCCAAGATATTACGGATTATTTCTTTTTCTCTTATCATGAGCCCTTATATGGCTCGCCAGACCGAACTTGGTTTTGAATACCCTACGACACGCATGGCAGTAGAGTTGGCCCTCAGAGTTATATGTGTACGTGTAGAAGGGCTTAGGTCTCTCTTTACGTCTCTGGCGTTTCGCGTCTAATGTTAATTTAATTATTTGTTAATTTTATTTTAGTTCTGTGTCGTTCCGGAATGTATGGCATGAACGCACTTCTGATGCAACGGTAACTAAGATCGTGTGGGCATGTCCTCCGTATGTATGATCGCCGGTTACATAAGGCTGTCTTTAATAATGTAATGTGTGTGTGTAAGAATTCATAATTTTTAATACAATCCCGTGCGGAGCCACGAGTTTTGCCACCAATAGTCTTCAATATTTTTCGTAGTTGGTCATGGACCACTGCTATGAAGGACAATTTATAACAGGTGTCAGGTACGTATTGTTTAGTTTCATCAATCATATCTCTGCTAACAAATCTTTGGCGTGAAAAGATTTTTTGCTTTGAAAATTCATTCAAAAACGTAAACAAACACGATTTATCTGACGTAGCGATCAGGTTCTGAATGTTGCAAAGTTTCTCCTACAAAAAAGTTAAAAACGAGAGCGTAGATAACTTTTGGTGTGCACGCTGGCAGCTGCCATTGAACGTGGGGAAAACAGCGCTACGAAATACAAAAGTATCGGGAATGGAATATTTCCACTGTTTCTGTCATATTAAAATCTTTTTAATTGAAAACTCCTTGGTTTTAAAAATCTAATACCATTTATTTATTTAAAAAAAGATTCTCGGTCTTGTCACAAGGTTTCGTCAAACTTGTTTAGTCGTTGAGAAAAAGGAATTGACTCGAGAAAATTCAAGAGCGATGATTTATTGTGACTTTCGAAGTGGTTTAACTCAAAAACAGTGTGTTGACCGGATGATTTCTGCATTTGGTGATGAAGCCCCATCCAAAACCACAATTTATCGCTGGTTTGCTGAATTTCAACGTGGACGTGTCAAGCTCAGTGATGATCCCCGTCAAGGTCGTCCAAAAACTGCAGTCACCCAAGAAAACGTTGATGCTGTGCGTAAGCTGATTGAGGAAGACCGACATGTGACATATCGCGAGATTCAGGCAACTTTAGATATTGGTATGAGTCAAATACAAATAATATTGCATGAACAATTAGGTGTAAAAAAGTTGTTTTCCCGATGGATGCCGCATTCGCTCTGTGAAGAGCAAAAATGGCTCGCGTTACTTGGTGCGTCAGAACTCTCGAAATATTCCATACAGGACCCTCAAATGCTGTATACAACATCGTATCAGGTGGCGAATCCTAGATATACGCGTACAAACCCGAAACAAAAAACCAAATTGCGTGGTCAGAGGTTTTCTTCACCTGAAGAAGCTGTGGATGCCTACAAAACGGCCATTTTGGAGACCCAACTTCCGAATGGAATGGTTGCTTCAATAATTGGTTCCATCGAATGGAAAAATGTGTCAAATTTCGCGGAGAATACTTCAAAAAGAAATAAATACAGTTTTAAATTGTAATGTTGTGTCACTTCCTTGATTCCCGAAATTTTCAGTGTCGCCCTCGTACGTAGGTAACAAAAGTGCCACCAAATCGGTTCTTTTTACCACAGCGACCCAATTCTGGTAAACTTGGCTTTACTAAAGAAGTCTTTAGTCTAAATATCAATTATATTTTTTTATTTCAGTAAAATTTTATAACCAAATGTATTAAGGTTAAAAATCTAATTGTAGTTTTTCAAAATTAATCCACATATTATTATTATTGTAGACATACCTTCATTCCATGAAACTTCCATGAACTGGCACTTTCATGGGCATATTCTCTGTATGCACATAAGTTGTAAAATATTCAAGCTTTAGATCTATAACATTTAAATTTAGTGTATTTTGTGATTATGTTATGTTTTGTGCATCTCAATAAACAAAAAGAAATGAAATAAAAATGAAATATTGCCATACCAAAGAAGTCAGTCGACGAAGCGATTAGCAGGATAGGGCCCCAGGTCTGGCAAAAAATCTGTAGCAATCTGCTAAACATTTTCATCGGGTTCCCAACATGCACACCCTGTTGGACTTAGTATATTACGTTATTTCCCTTTTGTTAGACCTCGATCTTTGATTGAAGTAGGTAGGTAAGATTTTAATATTAACTATGCTTTTAGCGTAAAACATTAATGAAAATTATATATAAACACCTTTATATATATAAATGACCAATGTAGAACTCTAGTATTTACAATTGAAACAATTCAAGTAACTGCAAAATGTTGCAAACAAACTACAGATAGCTCAACTTATCTCAATTATTTTTATAACTTTACCATCAAAATTTTGTTGCTTTCCCGATCATTAAGTTTAATTGACCAATCGTTCTATTTTAATTGATTGCCTCCACTGACATGGCATGGGTCCAGATTTCCAATGCTGTGATCAGAACCATCAAACGAGGCCCTTAAAATTAATTGCATTTAAAGCAGATACTTTATAATGATAATTTACATTATCTGCAAAAAAACTGTGTGAGTGAGTGAGGTGTTCGTTATCAGGTTGAAGTGAAGAGAAAATTAATAATACCTTATTTCTTACCTATTTTATAATAATTTACCAAGAAATTTTACTTATCTATTCTATACCTATATCTGTGCTTAATTTGTAAGCCTAAAGAAATAAAGTTATTGAAATCCCTTATCCCTTTTTTATAGGTATAAACAATCATCTGCGGCGGATGTTTGTTTGAGAGCGATAAAATCTGAACGGATTAATACAGGTTTCAACAATGGACGGAGTTATGCGGAAGGTTTACACACAGAAATATGAATTCATCAGAGTTTTGTGTTTTGTGTTAATGAAGCCGACTGGGTGGTTTTTTGGAATGGACTAAAATGCTGTTGACCGCAACCGTACGTACGAGGTTAGACGACGATGCGAAACGCACGAGCTTCACGTACCTATTACCAATATTTATAGTTCTATGATATCAATGTTCTTCCAAAATGAATAGACGGGGTAAATTAATGATTTTGTATGATGCAGATAAATTTTGAAAATATATCGTTAGAAATTAGTCAAACTAAATAAAATTAAACAGGAGATTTTTTTGAGTTGATAAAATATTATAGAAATACGCTATTACGTAGTTTATATCGGAGTAATTCTCCTCAAATGTGTATTATAATGCTCTACGATGTGTTTGAAGACTGGGCAGGGTAAAAAAATAAATAATTGTCTGTTACTAATTTTTTTGTCGTTAGCAATTATTATTATAAATTAGCAATTATTCAAACTATATAAAGTGGAACAGAAGTAATTAAAACATTTTACATCGGAGTAATTCATCTATAATATCAAACAGGTCTACTACGCGTGCGAAGACTAGCTAAAAATAAATGAATTATTTGTATGATGCAGCAAAATAATTAAACGTCGTCGTTACAAATAACTTCATCACCAGCCTATAATAGTCCACTGCTGGACATAGGCCTCCCCTAATGAGCGCCATAGATGGCATCATTATTTGGGGGTTATTGCCCATAATCCCCACGCTGGGCATGCGGGTTGGGGATCGACAAATAACTTAAACTTAATAAAATGAAACAGTTGTATGTAATTAAAACATAGTTTATTTAACATTTTGTACTAGCGTACTAAACATAGGTAAAATGGCTTAGATAAATTATTTACAAAATTATCACGACGACGTACAAAGAGTAACAAAAATATTCCTTTTTAAAGTCTGAATAAATTAAATACAAAATCAAATATATTTACAATGTCACGCAATCCCTGTTTTAGATTTAAGATTTGGCAATAAGGATCAATTCATATAATACCATTTGTTATAAAATAAATTATTTTGCTTAAAATAATTTTATTTCTGTGTGTACCTATTAAATAATATTAACTGCTAGTAGGTAACTTGTATGTTAAAAAATATTCTTCCTTATAGAAGTCCAGAACAGGTAACCGTAGTAGTAGAAATATCGCACACTGCCCAGACTTTGGGCGGTCACGAACCGAAGCAAAGGCGGTTCGCGTCCGCCCATAGTCTCAAAATTATTTATTAAAACCTAATTGTAATTATGTATTAACTATTAAATAGTTGTTAAGTAACATTTTTTATTTTGACATATTATATACGCTTCAACGAATTGTGTTTATGTGATTTAAGTTTCATAAAATTTTCTAGAATTATAGAGTTGCGAGATGAAGCGAAAATACTGACAGTTTTCGATATCGATAAAAAATTTCTTGACCTGACAGTTTTTACGCTTCCCTCTCGCCGTCTTTCCGAGGGGTTAGTCCCGTAGGCTTCGGTATCTTCGGGTTATCAATTCGGCCAGCAAGATTGAATTGCGTGGGCGATATGAGACTAACCCACACTGCCCATTAGTACCTACTATTTACAGTAATCTTAATGGAGATGTTTAGAGCATGTATTCTTTGAGGAACTTTTCTAACGCGTGGTAAAGATGGGGCCTCACGCCGACTAGGCCGTGGTCTTCGTCTGTGTAACTCTGCAAGAAAAAAAACAATCAGTTTCTACCAGCTTATTTAAAATTTTGTTACTGAAAATACCGAAGATTTCATACCCAAACTCAATACAATGTTTGTAATATTTTACCTATAAGTAGGTAAACTAAAAATCTCCTTCTGGATGCCGATTAGGTCAATAATTAGCACTACTAGTAAATAAGAACTCTTTCTTGTAGATAATGCGATATGCATTACAATGTTTTGTTTATTCTGTCAATATATTTTTGAATATCACGATACGATGAGAATTTTAGATTTTTGTATTGAGAGTATATAGAATAAACATTTTATACTGTTTATTTTCATTTTACATTGTAACTATGAAGAACAAACATTTTACTTTGAGAACTGCTAGATCATTCATATGGACGCCAGTTGGAACTTGTTTCTTTACCTATTGCCTAATGCTTCATTATTGAGTAAAGGCCATAATCTCTACGCTGGGCATCCAGGTTGAGGATCACAGTTTAGTGTTAGAATGGAGGCGCTGCTGCCTCTATGCGTTAGTCGCCTGTTACGATACCCGCGGAAAGATTTAGGTCTAGCAACACCAAATGGCTTGTAACTTTACTAGTTTAAGACCCATTTTGCAAATAAATAAACGATCAAGGGAATTTTACAATGTGCGTTTCTCGTCTTATTTTTTCGACTATAACGATCTAAACAAATCTCCAAAACATATTTAGCGTGGGACGTTTTCCACCGCAATCCCTTCCGAGTAGCTAAAAATAAATCAGAGCCTTAATTTCTGTTTCAATGCGAGAAATATATCCCGGGCTTGTAACAAAAGCCTATTTATTGTCAGTATTCGTTATAAACCGAATAAAAAGTGCTTTGTGGTTTTGAAAGAATCTTACCCAACCCAAGTAAACGTCAAATAATAACGTAGAATTAGAACCAAGGCCGCAAAATATCAAAGAAGCTGCTTTAGCTCAGTGGCTTCGTCCCGAAGGATCAATTCGCTGAGACGGCTAATATCCTAAAGAGGCAATAATTTATATAAACGGCGTGTCGACCCTAGACCGGACATGCCCGTCCTGTGTCAAGAGAATGGATGGGGAACCTTTCTCTGATTGCGTTCGTGGTTGCTAAATCTAACAATAAGTTACTAGGATGATATCGGGCAAATTTTGTTTGTTTTTGAGACCTTTTGTTTGCTTTTCTTTAGAATAAAATGTACATTTCAGTTTGCTCAAATATTTTTTGCTTTCGATTCTTATTTATTTTTCGGACTATGAGTCATTGGCATAACTACCATAAAAACAGCTTGAAACTTTTGTATTTTGTTTTGAGCCGAACTTCACTTAACTGCTCTGAATATATTTTATTAGATTAGACTAAAATACTATATTGTGGTCTATAACCACTAGCCTGATTTATAAGGCTTTGGTGCTTTCCAAATCATGAAATTTTGACTATAAAATGTATGTATAATGTATGTAATAGGCTGCTCAATGCATGCAACTTATGTAAAAATCTTTATAAAAGTCTGGCTTCAGCAAGCCATTGCAAACGAGCACAACTGATAAAAACCAATCAGAAGCGTCCCTACGCTTGGTTGTTTGCCTTGCATTCACATCTTCCTTCCTTTCCTTCTTGTAGAATCAGTTTGTGTCATCATCATCATAATCATCATCAGCCTATAACAGTCCACTGCTGGACACAGGCCTCCCCTAATGAGCGCCATAGATGGCATTATCAGTCTATATAGTCCATGGGAATCCTTACCATCTGCGTGAAGTATACGTCGCTCCTCTGCAGCAGTCTTGAGAAAAGCATCGCGTGTTGGTAATGCACGTTGTCGTCTGCCGTGCCGTGGATCAAGAAGTAACTCTTGTTACGGTAAGCTGTGACCTGGCAACAAATAATGGTTTTGTTGTTAACTTCGATCATAGAATATCATAAATAGAATAGAATAGAACAAACATTTATTTGGAGGCAGGTATAGAAAAACGAGAAAACAATAACAGTGTATAACATGGAGACGATTGCTTTAGGTTAGAAGTACCCAATTAAGAACCTAATAAACTGCTGTACGGAAATATTTGTGGGTTCTAAAATGGAATTCACGTTGGTACCTACTTAATAAGTCTCCTGTTTGGCTTTACCCTAGGCGGGTTATAGTTTATTATGCAATCAAAAGTTTAAACCTCGACGGGATTAAGCAATCTTGATCGTAAAACGAGGACCTTATGCAACCGGTTGCAATATTGTTTGTTTGAAAATTTGGACCATTTGTACCAATTGTGCTAAAGCATAAATCTATTTTTGATTTGATCTCTTTTCTGAACTCAACCATATTACACGTAACTTTACATTTAAACGAGTAAAATAGATTTCTATTTAGGTAGGTACATACAAGGCTTTGAGAGTTTTATAGTCATTGGGTATAGGTAAGATCAAACATTCGTGTTTTTGTATTTGCTTACCACATCGGGCGTGAGTAGCGATGACTGTGCGTATCCCTGAACGTTGTTAGTCGGCACGTCCATGTAGCGTTCAGTGTAGATAGAGTCTGAAACAAAAAGAATATTCAGCTGTACTGTCTAAACCGACGTGTCCCTGAATTTCTTGGCAATCTACTGAATATACATCTTCACTTTCATTTATTCATATTTCACATCAGGTGAGATCGTGGTCAAACGTCTATAAGTTATGAAAAAAAAAATACGCACTCTATGTGGGACAAGAACACCGCTGGATAGCTGACGCGACAAAAAGTCAGCAAACATCCATTATGTGGCTCGAGCAAGCTATCGTGCAGTATCATACAACATGATACGCGAGTATTTGTTGCGAAACATTGCGTAGCCACAATAAAACCAGCCCCAGATGCGGATGATGACGTTACTAGTCACTTCCTATAGACCACGGGTGTGATGGCTCAGAGGAACACTCCGACTCTCGCCAGATTGACGACGCTGTGTAGCCACTGTAACCAGCCCCAGATGCAAGTGATGACGTCACTAGTCACGTACCATAGAACCGCCAGTCGACGACGGGTGCGACGGCGGCCGCGCAGCGGAACACGTCTCCGCCTCGAGCCAGCGCCAGCGAGGCTGCGTAGCCACCGTAAGACCAGCCCCATATGCAAGTGCGATTCGCGTCTATCCATGGATAGGTGTCTTGGAGGTATCTGGAAGACACATTAATAAGATTTATTTATTGGTTCATTAAAAAAAATTGTTTATTTCAGACAATCAAAGTCCATACATTTACGATAGTATACAATCAGACACACTCGTAACAGAAATAAAATAGAAGAAAAGACGATAGATGAGATAATTGAGACAGGAAACGAGCTAGAAGCCTAGCGGAGGATAAAATCAATGTGTCATTGTTTATGTACAGAGGGTTCGGTCAAAGTTATCATAAAACCTACAAGTTTAAATATTCAGATCATCGAACGTGATATATATTGCGAGATGCTATATATAGCATCGTTCGTGGTATACAAAGCTACAGGCTGCTGCTGGCTTCTATAGATCGTATCAGGCAACATGCGCGGCGACTTGTTTAAATCGTCATAATTATTTGTTACTGTGGAGAAATGAATAGCAATACCTGAATCTTAAAATGAATGAACCTTATCCTATTCTTATCTTGATCTTACTTGGTAACAGTAATCTGGTCCTCGATCTCCACCGTGCCTAGTGCTCGGTTGACTGCGAACATGTTCTCGACGCCGTGGAGACCAGAGCCCCGACCGTCGATCAGCGCGACGGCGATGCCCCAGCGACTGACCAGGGAGCTCTCCCAGCCGACACTCCATTGTTTGGTAACCACCGCTGTGTCGGGGCCGCCGTAGCTGCAAATTTGATGGTTATGATATTTAAAAATGCATTGATGTAAATCCATACTGTAGATTAAAAAGTTGAACGCGATTGCCCTGCCCATCTTTATAAATGTTGCAATAGTTAGCGAGGTTTGCTTCGCATTTAGTGGTTATGGCGACAAGCTTGATCTATGGCTAGTACTATCCAACTACCGAGACGACTGTACCAATGATCTTGAGACGTGCGAGTCGAGTGTCGACGCAGAGTCACGTCGACGCACAGGGAACCATTCGGATTTAAGTGGAATCAGGTAAGGGTATAGTTGGTTTCCTGGGGAAGACCTTTACCACTGAAAAACGCGTGCGAAGTCTGCCAGAAATAAGCATTGTTGGGAAGACAAAACACACTAAAATAAAAGATTATTGGACATTGAAATTCATTTGATTTTTAGATATCAAACCTGACTGATTTAGCTAGTAAGTGTCTAGCGTGCGCATTTGGACACGGGTTTTTATCATACTTCTAATATATACGTATAATAGTAATAGTAGTAATATAATAGGTATACTTGTTTTTTTGCAACATTCACGTAGGATAGAAACTCATCTCTTAACAAGATACTACCAATACTACGGGCATTACTGGATTAGTTAAAAAAAATACAATTTTATTTAATGTCAAGTGTTTCTGTTTTGAATATCATCACATCACATCACCAGCCTATATAATAATAGTCCACTGCTGGACATAGGTATGATGGTATTATTCATCATTTGGTGGTTATTTCCCATAATACCCACGCTGGGCTGCGGATGCGTGTTGGGGATCGCAGTTCGGTAGAGTTGTTCATGATGATTATCCTTCAAGACTACAGCAGATGACAACTCCAAAGGCATTATTACGCTAGTAACATGAGTTTTATTTCAAGGAAAAAGCTAAAGAAACATACACATAAACTAGCAGCGGCATGTTGGTTCTGTTCAAGTAGTCAGCTGGCACGGACAGCTGGACATCAGCATTCTGTATTCCAGGTCCAAGAGGCACCGAGAGGGGCACAATTGTGGGCAGAACTCGGGTCGCTGCTAACTGGGCGACGTCAGCGCTCTCGTCCCATACTCTGATGAGGGTACCGTTCTGGAAGGAGAAATAGTTTCGTTTTCAAATATTTAATAATAGCGGTCCCGCCCCCGGCTTTGCACGGGTGTTTAACAAAAAATTAATTTTTCATGCGGATCCCTAACTTTTTTGTATATAGCCTATAAATAAAAATAAAATAAAAATAAAAATATTTTATTTCAAATAACTAAGATCCATATTTTGTTAGTAAAAAATAACATAGAAACTACTTATAAACTAATGTTAGTAAGAATGACATATAAAAACACAACGAAAACATCACACTACACCTATTACCCTATGTATAAAATATAACCACATAGGAGAGGAGACGCTATCAGCAATAGTTTTCAGGATGCTGTTCGTGCTATCCCGGACTCGGACCCGGACTCCTATGTTCATTAGGGACAATTTAGGATTATAATGTTCCGATTTGTAAAAATAATTTTCTCAAATCGGTCCAGTAGTTTCGGAGCCTATTCAATCCAAACAAACAAACAAGCAATCAAATCTTCCCTCTTTATAATATAGTGCAGGTCTTCTGTTAGAGCCCGCCTAGGTGACGATTAACAGACAGCTGAAAGTAAAAGCCTATTGTACTTTAGCTATGGTCTTTGTTATGTAATTTTTCTGGTGCACAATAAAGCATTTTTTTTGGATTTGTAAAAAAATAGCAGTAGGTAATTAATCCTCACAGTAGAGTAAATGAAGACTTGCGGAACGTCTGGCCCGGCGCAGTTGACAGCCAGGGCGGACGCCTCAGCGTTGATATCAGCCTCGTTGTACAAACACTCGCCTCCGTCCGGCCGCCGGATGCTGCAGGTGAAGCATTCCACTGATCCGGATGCGTCCACTGTGTAAATGTGCTGCTCGGCTGGTGCGCCTACGCGGGTAGCTTTGTACCAGCTGGAAGAGTTTTTTTAATTATTTTGTTAATAAAAAATATCTATGTACGAGTATGTAACCAGCGCCAGCGGTCCGCCCCGGCTTCACATGTATTTATTAAACGGGTATTTATTAAATATTTAACTTTTCAAAGGAATCCAAATTTTTTTGAAATTATTCTACTCGTATAGCCTATTTTCATCAAGGAAAATTTAGAATTCTAATGTTGAAAGAATTTTTCGAACCGGTCAGTTGTTTCGGAGCACATTCAATTCAAACAAACAATAGATATTATAGCATTATTTATATCAGTTATCTAGTACCCATAACACAAGCTCTGCTAAGCTTGGGGATATGTGATGCTGTGTGAATTGTCCGGCATTATAATTTTTTTGTTATCATTATCACGCTAAACGACACTAGTTCAAAACAAATTCAAGTGAAGAGAAAATCAATAACACCTTGTTGCATTATAATAATTTATTGTATAAAATTAGATTTATTTGAGTGCTTATCTTGTAAGCAAAAAGGAATAAAGTTACCTATGTGTTTATTTAAAATTAGTGTTTAGTTAAAATTAGTATTTAGTCCTTTCCAAAAATTATCTACTCACTCCTACTCATTATTACTCGGACTTTCGAAAAGGAATACCTACCGGTTGCTGCAAGGGCAAGGTCTAGATTAGCGACCTCTAGCGGTATTCAACGAAACCATGTCCTCAGATAGGATTTCCACTTTAGGACCTTTCGTTTATTCGTAGCTTACAAGATTGTTACGAGATGGCGCTGCTGAGAAGGTTACAAGAAGACGGGTAAACATAACCCAGTGTTTTTGGCTAGGCCCGAAATAATGTTTATTTTTGTCCAAAATTTAATCAAAAGCTTTCAAATGTTGTATTAATCTTTTCTAAACTAAAACACTAATGAAACTGTTTTGATCGAGTTTTAAGCATTATCTTACATGCGTAAAAACTCAGTCGGCCGGTGATATGAAAATTGATGAATCATTGTTTTCGTTTTCTAAAAAAGGTACGACTAAATATGTCAATTATTGCGGAAAACAACCTTGACGTGTCTAACAATAGCAATGCTAACAATCTTCAACAGCGTCGATATCATTTGATAAAAGCTGATTAAAACCGAGCACCTTGACCAAATCAGTGAAACTGCTAATATTGACCTCCCGCTCCACCCAGTTGGTACGTATCTATCTAGTTAGATTTTAGATTTCAATAACTTTATTTATTCAGGCTTACAAAATAAGTACTTAGACAATTATCTAGGTCTCTATTACGACTCTTTTTTACCAACACTTCTATATTTTGACGTAGGTAGTAAAATCTAAGCTAAAAAAAGAACCTATAAATTTAGCTCTCGTGCTCTGCTTCTAACTTTGTCAAATTATCATAACTTATAGTAAACTGCGGATTGATGCCCCAGGAGAGATTCATATCCCACTGCAAAAAACCCCAATACTGTGAATTGTTACCAAGTTTTCATAGGCTCACTATGTAGCTTAAAAAAAACCCAAAAACATACGATTTTCAAAAGTTAGAATTTTTGCAGTCTCGTATCATCAATCACTGAAGCGACCGGACCTTACCCTGCCTATCTAACTAGTGTTATGTTATCCGTGCTGTAGGTATCTACCAAAAGGATTCAAGGTTTTAATTTTACAAGTAGTTACTAATTTCCAATTTTTTTATAGAATAACTTACATAACATCATCAGAAGTCCAGAGCAGTATATCGGAGACTGTGTGTGCAGTGTTTGTGCGACCCTGGTTGGTCCACTGGTTCGCGTTTGAGGACGATACTTGCACTATTTGTTTGTACAGAACACCGTTCACGGTCTGGAAGAACACACGAGTTATGATTAGTTTGGAAATCAATGACTAAAAATAATAAAAAAATAAAGAATAGTAAAATAAATAAATAATTTCTTAATAAACGACGTATGAAGTAAATATTGTCTCCTATAGAACAATTTTAAATAAATGAAATTACAGATAAAATTTATTCATTTCAGACAAAAAACCCAACTTAAACCTAAGTTGGGTTTTTCCTCTCTTATAATTGGTAAATAAATAAATTTACCTGAGGTAAAATTGTCACGAACGAGTTTCCCTGTTCATTGAAAAGGAGCGGGATGTTTTCGATCCAGCCATTGGTCTCGGTGTATTGGTAAATCTGAAAATTTATGGATAAATATGTAGAAAATACTTCATTACTTATTATTATCCGACGACCTCTATGGCGCGGTGGGCGAAGGTCAGCCTGCGACGCAGGAGGTTGCGGGTTCGATTTCCGCCTCGGGAACCATAACACAAGCTCTGCATAGCTTGGGTCTAGATGATGCTGGGTGGATTGTCCAACAATATTTATTTATTACACACAAATAAATAGACAATACACAACCGACATGCGTATAGTAAAGGACGTATGAAGGCATTTCGATAAACCTTATCAAAATGTGCGTGCAGTTAGAACCAAATTAAACTGTTACAGTTAGCTAAAACAATAACAATTTATCGGTTATCTAAAGAAATATAATTGTGAAGCAATATTTGGATTCAAATTCAATAAGTTTACTCAATAGGTGACGATATGTGTGGCGTAATTTTTCTGTATTCTGTCCCTAGAAATCTAATTAATAATTTATATTTTTAAATAAAGATTTTTGTGATCTACCCACTGATCACCGTGTGCTAGAGTTAACCAACCTTTCGAATTTCTCATTTAATATTTAATTTCAAAAATGTCGTTATTTATGCGTCTATAAAATACGTTTTTTGTTCACTTAAAACTTGATATTTATTTAGTACTATCAAAATAAATATATATCAAAAACTAAAACTAACTAAATTAAACTTATATTATCTTAAATTTACGTCATTTTTGACTTTAAATAAGTTCCTAGCAACAAAAAATAAACAAAGTTTGATCTAAGCAGCTACATACCTGTTCGCAAGCCGCCTGCCCATGCGTACATAGAACCACGCTGAACATGGTCTGCACTCGGTTCGACCACATCAGAGCGATTGTCTCGTTCGTCACAAACGACACTGTCTTCAGAATGGGCCTGAAAACATAAAGAATTCTCATTTATGTACAGTCCGAATATCAAGCAGCGGTTATTAAATCAAAAGAACATAATTCATTCAGTTGTTTAAAAGGCATTTAAATTCCGCCGCATTTATATGCAAACTTTCATTCGACAAGTGTTAGATAATAGTATCATCATCACCATTTCAGGCGAAATAAATGGGTCCTGTGCTGAAGACCTCCCTCGGATATCGCAATGACAAGGAAGCCAACTCCAATCGTACGAATTCAGACATTTTGGCAAGATTTCGCAATTCACAGAGGACCTTCCATTGCTGAGCTGACATGCCACTTTCGGAAGTATATTTTCATCCAGTCATAAAATCAGCCGAACGAAATAAGTGTGACTGAAAATAAGCGGGAGCTTACGTTGCGTTTTGCGGCCATACCTACTTCACAACTGCAGTATAAGAACTAGAATAGGGGACCCTTCAGCAGGACAACGGCAAACCTAATGATTTAAGGTAGATTGTATTGAACTGTGTAGAGAATATGATACTTAGAAGGTATACATTTCTAGTTGCATAAAATCATTAACTTGTATTGAACTGAGTGTACCTACTGTAGATTATGATACTGAGTATACATTTTAGTTTTAATCTAACTGCATAGAATAATTTACGTACTGGTCAATATCGGTGGGTGCTGAGTAGGCCGTCGTGACACCACTGCTAAGGTCGCGCAGGCTCACAGACGCGATGGGGTTGGTGGTGCCAGACTGAAAGTAGAAAACAATACCTAATAAGTATACAATAATCAATCAGTGAGCACATTGAAGCGATAGGGCGCTATGACGTGAGCCACACTCACCCTGATGAAGTCCCTCATTATGGGAAGAAAATTAGGTGTTCTTCAAACATAAAAGGTTCGTAGTTAACCCGCTTACATTCATAATGAATTCGTCAAACTACGAGAGTTGTATAGTACCTACCTATACAATAGTAAAATATATTATTTGGACAGGTGCTCAAAAAAGTATTTATTCATCAAAGAGAAAACAAAAACAGTACAACATAGATGTAAGTGACGTAATAGGGTAGTAAAAAGAAATAAGGTGCCTTTGTCTTTGCGTGTGCTGTTCATTTCGTTTGTCAGCCAATTTGGTAATGAATATTTAAATTTAAAAAATAATAATACCAATTTATATTCGGATCAAGTTTCTAACTACCTCAACATGACAGTATGCTACTATGAAAAACTATCGTAGTCTGACGAATTAATTATGAATTTAAACGGGTAAACTACGAACCTCGCCTATGTTGGAAGAACACCAACGATTCATTCCTTAACTCATATGGGATGCATGCGGTTCTAGTTACATTAAACATTTAAGCGAATTATACTCTTTACATAAACTGGAAAAGAACTCTATTTCTCTCTGATTGTTGTTTTTTCACGTCTTAATGTATTCATTTGGCATGGAGATATAACATTGGATTTATTTCCAAGCCAAAAATTATGGGAACCTTTTATCCTGAAAAAGCGTAGTTATACAAAAAACGACCAGAAGCTTTTAGGTTTATTACCAGCTATTATAATATAATAACGTCATTAGTTGATCTCCCGACAGCGATCTTCGACAAATTCAAGATTTTAAAAGAACGTTGAGACCGAATTTAATCACCTTAAGTAAACGCTTCTATATTTCAAGCCTCTATTTTGGTTGATCAATCGCTTTTAGAACTGACCTTTTCGAAATATCAATTCTCTCATTCTTACTTCCATTTATGAAATGTCAATCAAAAGGAATGCCAAAAGGAATGCTTTTTGAATGCAATAGAAATTTCTCTGATTTATTTGTCGAATACTTACTTATTTAATTATATTATAATACTGTTGAAATGATTATTATATTACCTACTGTTGGAATGAATACTACCTACAAATAATAATATTAATCGGATAACTATATAAAAGATACAAAAACATTTTAACTCTGAAAAATAAAATAATGTAAGTATTTTACTTTGCTTTACTACTTTTACATCAATTTTATACTAGCATTCAGTAACTTGATTTTCGCATTATTTAGAGCGGCTGTAAGTATAACCCTATAATAATTCATTTAATACAATGATAATTATCTTCTTTAAAAGCAAGGAAATTGCAATAAAAGAACAGTAACAAACGATGGCTAGTATTTAAAAACAATTGAGCGAACTGCAAACTAGTGCAAACAATGAATGTAATATTTATATACTGTCTGGTCGATGCGACGTGTGACCCGAGAGCTGGTCAATATCTGGCGCAGCGCATCAGCATTGCCATACAGCGTGGCTATGCAGCCAGCATCTTGGGTACACTTCCAACTGGTATTGATATGGATCAGTTGAGCTACCTGTAGTTTGTTCGTCACAGTCTGCAGTTAGCTCAATTGCTTCAATTGTAAATACTAGTTTTTATATAGTTAGATAATTGTAATTTTCTTTGTTATTAAAGGCTTTTTGCGCTGTTAATAAAAAAATATATAAAAAAACTAACTGTCCTAATCACAGCAATAGTCTTGTCATTGCCTACCATGACTATTGACCATTATTCAAACCACACCTGCAGTATCATCTATAATATAAAGAGTTTTGATAGTTGACAGTTTTGAACATGCTAGGATAGCCCACAAATATTGCATTCATTATTTCCACAAATTTGCAGTTATCTTAATTGTTTGTAAATACTGTCACCATCTTTTATTTTTGTACTCTGATTGCAATTACTTTGCCCTTAAAGAAAATAGAATCATTTTATCAAATGAATATCTGTAGGTGCTAATGTTGGGCAATATCGGTCCGCAAGCCAAAGCTGACATTTTGCGCCAAAATAGAACAGAATTTAGAATGCAATAGATTTGCCGCCAGGCCCTTAACGGTTACCTACATAAATCTCAAGGCCTAATATCGAAAGCCCTGTGGCTGCAGATTGCAAAAACCTGTTCTCCAGTTAGTAGGTAGGTACTTTCACTGAACTGGTTATGTAACAACCAACAAACTGCACGTTACGATATTTTGTTGTAGAGCTCTACTTTTTTTATCTATCATAAATCTCTTTTAAATCTATTACTAGTATTTTGTTAGCTGTGGTTCTATACTTATGTTGTAAAGAGAAAAGATTTGATTGGTTGTTTGTTTCGATTGAATAGGTTCCGAAACCACTGTACTGAGTAGAAAAATTTTGTAACACGAAGTCTATGTTAGTGTTAGTGCAAATATTTTTTTTTATTATATTCTTATTCTATGTGTGTGTGTGTGTGTGTGTACAAATTAATACCTATTATTTGTTAAATACCGTTGCGAAGCGGGACCGCTAGTTATAGTTATGAATTGAGCAGTATTGGACAGCAATCTCTAGCGACGACGCGCTACGGGGTAACCGACGATGTTTTACGTAGTTTTAATACACATTTGAAGACTTGTTTAATGAAGACAACCTCATTGTTATTAGCTGGGAAAACAGAAGCAGGCTGCGAGTTTCAAACCTTAGCGCTGAAGGAAGGTACACGAAGACCACTTACGTACGGTAAAACCGTTTTATTAACACTAAAGTCATTTACAACGGGATATTCCATATGATATGAGTTTTGATTTTTTCAACATTTCGGCACATTTTCATGCGCCATGATGTTGTTCCGTGACAACTAAAGTGGCGAATTAGTATTCATTGGCACATATACCAATATATTTTCTTTGTCTTTGCTAGATTAGCTACGAACGTCGCAACCTCGTAGATTGTTCAGTGGTTGTCAGTGAACGCAACTCGATTCTTCCTTGATGATGGCACATGAAACTGAGGGCTTATTCCGACTGGTGCGCAATTCCTTTCGAATACTTCTTTCGTTTTCGAACCCTTTCTATACATTTCGCTCCTTGCAACGCTCCTATCCTACCAAATGGAGAGGAACTACTTTGCGTGTGACAACCATGATAACAACTCGATGATAGTTTTCGAATGATTTTGAGTAATTCGTTGCACTTTGACATGACAGCAGCCGTCATATTCGCGACATAGATGTTAAAAAAGTACGCTAGCAATAGTACTCAATGAGTGGCTATAAACTCAACAACTGCGCTCGGTCCGACTGTAGTGGTCCTTAAGTGTGCCGATATCGAAGCAGACAAAATCAAAAAAAAAATCAAAATCGTTTATTTGAACCCATAACATACCGTTCGTTTGATCTATAATCCTCTTTAAAGGGTACAGCCTATAAATGTTCAATAACAGCACTAAAAGCTTTCATACGAATCATTTGTACCTGTTTGATGAATGGTGCTCAGAACCTCGCTCCTCGCTCGTCGAGTGTGAAAACACCGCGCTAGTTTACGCCGCGCGAGCGTGAAGTGAGGGATTTTGATTCGAGCTCTAACAGACCATTCTGTTTGTTCATAGGAAGTTTTAACGATACTCGGAACTAATTTCAACTTTTCTGTTTCCGTATTGGCGCGAAAGCCTTTGATCCCGTGTTTTCGTACAGCGACGAAGTAATCGGGTTCTGTGACGGTAACGTAAGCAGTTTTAGAAGTATTTTCAAAGGTGGGTTACATTTCAACGTCTATAAAACTCTTTCTAACTTTGTTAATCTAATTTAGCTGACCGCAGATAATTTCAAAGATGGCAACAAATCGAGTTTAGTTTAGTGGTTAGGTAAGTACCTTATGAACACTAAATATTCAAAAAAATATTTTTTGTGTTATCTATAAACTTTTATAATCACTAAAGTAAGATAACCCTACTAATTATTATAAACGCGTAGGTAAGTTTGTAAGTAGGTACCTATGGATAGATGTTTGTTACTCTTGCACGCAAAAATTACTAAACGGATTTTGATGAAACTTAGAACACCGGTGGTTTATGACCTGGAATAACATATTGATCACTTTTTATCCCGAATATCCCACGGGATCGGGAGTTACGCGAGTGAAACCGCGGGCACTCAGCTATTAGGTAATACGTTATCATTTCCCTATAAACAAATAAAGATATATATTTCCACACATTATCAATATATCCAAATAACTTAATAACTTATTACACATAATACATAATAATCTGTCTCTAAACAACCTTAACATAAAGCGAAGTAATTAACCGACGAAATTGCGCTCACCGCAGAGACTTGTTCAGTCTAACAAGCAGTAACAACATTAATTACAACTTGTACTGTGCCGCTGACAAGACGTGTGATTAAAGTAGAACCAACTTATCTGTTGTTCAAGTCATGAAACCGGTCACTGAGAGAATGAGTCGCTCAAAACATCTGAACAACGGATCTACTGAGATTTCTGAACGCTCAAAACGCTCAGAGTTGTTATAATCAAAACAGATGTTACGCGTCAGCAGCGACCTGCAATGCTGCGCCGAACACGTTCTGTTGAATTTTCGCATTGTGCTTCATGAGCACTTACGCGGTACTAATTAGTTTCAGGTATGCGATGGAGGGATGTGGTGATGCTCAATACGATGGTGTAAACCAGAGTGTGTGTCACTGTAAGTACATTTGAGATGTAGTAACTAGTATGCAATCTAAGTATTAAGTACTAATCTGTGGTATAAGTGCAATAACGTATCCTAATAAACGAGAGTCATCATCTGGATTACAGTGATTTCACTCGCCTCCTCCGACAATTCTTACACATTTTATTATCTAACTTACTCCTATTCTATCAGGTTCATGTCTTGATTTAGGCACAAGAACAGCAAGAGTATAATGTAGTTGGTCGTGTCTATTACCTGCCTCTCAATAGTGCAGTTCAATGGAAGAGGTATCGAAAAGTAGCAGACGACTGTCCTGTACCGCAGAACTACATACTTGTTGGTTAATCAAAGTGCAATATGAAAGATTGCGCTTCAGGAACGAGCGTGATTAATATCACCGGCCGTCGCAAAAAAAAAATACCCTCTGGACTCATGTAAATAATCGGAGTAAATATCACGGATGTAAGTAAACAGACAAGTGGGTGGTACTGTAGTTTTGGGAAAGCTTTGTATCAGGGACCTGTGGTTAAAAGCTTTTAGGCACGTAGAATATTTTAGTAAATCGTAATTTTAGTATCGATACCTACTAAGTTTTGAAAATATTTAACTATTAGCTTCTGACAAATATTATTTAAGCGGGTAACTACTAAGCCTAGTATTAATTTATAAAAGAATTAGGCTCCCGCGCAAAAATTACTTAGGTAATACGCAGGTAAAACCGCGGGTACAACTAGCGAGCTATATTACCTTAGGGTACCGTATTTCACTGTGTTCTGTGTACTGGTGGTCGACTGAGCCCGGAACCCCGTAGTGTGGCACCTTCATTATCCGCACGTTGGTGTCGTCAAAAGTGGCGTAAGCCAGTTTAGCACCGTCCTTAGAGAACCACATAGCGTTGTTTGATGAGAAGATTTCCTCTGAAAATGTACGAGATTAACTAACTAAAGTCAACAAAGAATTATTTGTCTGGTCGAAGCGACGTGTAACCCAAGAGCTGGTCAGTATCTGGCTTAGCGCATCAGCATTGCCATACTGCGAGGAAATACAACGAACGTGGAACGCTTTCGACTGATATTGTTATGGATCAGTTGAGCTACCTGTGGATTGATTGCTTCAGTCTGCAGTTAGCTCAATTGTTTCGATTGTAAATAAAAGTTATAATTTTGTTATTTAATTATAATTTTCTTTGCTAAACACTGTTAAAAAAATATCAAATACAATTATATGTTTTTAATATTATGCTTACCACATCGATTACATATACCCCGACTAAGTTAAGGATAATTTATTAGTAATCAGAGGGTCACCGGAGAGGTTTTAGTGGGTAGGTATACGTCCTTTTCAAGGCGTTGAGTCCCATATAATACTGGTCTACCAGTTTATTCGTAAATGAATTTCCTCGTCGAAAAAGAAAAAAGGCGGTGGAGGATGATGATAGTTTAAAACTCACCTTCATAAACCCAATCTGGGATTCCATTATAGATCACTCTATTAACACCAGTAGTAGTAATTTGTACAGGAGCACTGGTCAGGCTGTTCTGGTAGTAAATGTTGTTCTGGTAGACGAAAGCCAGGGCGTTCCCGGAAGGACCCCAAACGAAGTTCTGGAGGTCCGCCTCTTCATCAGAGGGGAGGCTGGCGGGAGAGATCTCGGACTCGTTGCCGGTTAGAACGTCGACCACGGTGTAGCGTGCTCGGAAACTGTGTCTGTACTCCTGGAAAAATATATCGACGTCTTTAATTCATATTGATAGATTTTTAGTATATCGATACCTACTACGTTTTGAAAATATTGAACTATTAGCTTCTCCACATTTGCGCATCAGTTAGACGCATTTAGTTTTGGCGTAAAACAGTATCAAAGATGATCCCATGCCCTTGGATTTGTATGCACTTTTAGATACGAGTAAATATATCGACGTTTATATATCGACGTTTTTAATTCATATTGATACACGAGGAGTTCTCATAATATTATTTTATTTGAAAAGTGCTGTTTTTGATTTTAATACTTTAATATAAGTGGACTATGTATTCGAGTTAGATCCGCCTGTGCGTTGTACATAGAACAGAGAATTTGCTAGCATTGTCAGTTTAGCGATAAGGCTTTATGGCCGCCTTTTGCTTTATCTTTACTTTTTTAGTAAATGCTAGCGGTTTGCCTTGGGTTCCTACGGGTATTTAACAAAAATTTAATTTTAATTCGGATCCCTAACTTTTAAAAAAAAATATTCTATAGCCTATGTTCATCACGGAAAATTTAGGATTCTAATGGTGATAGAATTTTTCAAATCGGTTTAGTAGTTTCGGTGCCTATTCCATTCAAACAAACAATCAAATCTTTCTTCTTTATAATATTAGTGTAGTTAATAATAGATTTTTCTTATAAAAGATGTTTGTTATTTATCACATAAACCTAGTTATACCTAGTAATGCTATTTAAGTATTCCGGTTTATTTTACGAATTATGAACTATCATATTTATTTATCATGCAGCCGCCAGCCAAATCCATTTTATAGCGGTGCCGTGTTTACAACTTGCGTACATAACTTTATAACAATATTTTACGGTACAGTTCGTGAGTTCTTAACAAAGTGAATAATTTATTAAACATTGTAGCTGAAATAATGAACGAAGTGTTATCAGTTGATGAGGCCACCCAACAGCTGTGTGACTTGTCGTCAATAATGACAATGGCAAGTACTACAGGCTCGTCTTATTGTTATGTAAATTGGTTCATTCACCTTGTTGTGCCAAAGTAGAGACTTCATGGTTTTATTTACGCTTCATTAAAAACAATTGCGATACCACAAGTTATTACAACTAACCTAAAGGTCCTAGGGTAAACGCCTCCCGCTGAAAAAAAATTGAGGTGAAGAGAAAATCAATAACAACTTATTTCTTACCTATTTTATAATTATTAACTGTATGAAATTTGACTTGTCTAAGTGCTTACTTAGTAAGCCTAAACAAAAAAGTTATTGAAATCTATAAATCTGAAACCTGGTCCCAATATATGAATCTCGCTCTATAAAAGGTTTTACTAGTAATACTGTCAATAAGTAAGATTCTTTAGTTAGATTAACATGATCGTCTAAAAAAATCTAATTGGACCTACATTCTTCTTTCATGTAATTTTAATTAAATCTTGAAAAACCTTTAATGTATTTCAAAATCCTCATCAAGCTCTTCATTATTCCCGGCCACGGATCCGTCATTTTGTGAAATTCTATTCTTCAGTGTTTGTTTGCCGTAGGGAAATGGCGATTTATGCTTCTTGCCACATTTTACGCGCATACTTTGCAGTTTATTAAATGGTATATTGTAGAAAAATTGTGGGTTGAACGGGTAAGCACTCATTATAATGGTTCTTATAAACTGTCGCAATTAACCAACTTGCAGTAAGTTATTAGAAACCATCATAAGTAGCTACCCTATATTAATTACTCTTTACTCTCAAATCGCAATAAAATGGCAAAATAAGAAAATGTGTACAACAACCTAACAGATGTGCCCAAACTGTAAAACCATCCACTGCGGACCAAACATCATCCAAAAAAGCTTTTGCCGTAATCTTTTCCTTGGCAGGCGGCAATCGCAGAAAAGGCCAAAATCATAAAAAAAATTACTTAGAGCTAGATTTATTGATGCTCATATAACATCAATAAATCTATTTTCGACGACCTCTGTGGCGCGGTGGGCGAAGGTCCGCCTGCGACGCAGGAGGTTGCGGGTTCGATTCCCGCCTCGGGACAAATATTTGTACGATCTGCAATTATTTGTTCAGGGAGTTCTGGTCGTTTTCTATCTCTAAAAAAAATATCTATCTATTTACTCGTATATTATTATGTATATCAGTTATCTAGTACCCATAACACAAGCTCTGCTTAGCTTGGGGCTAGATAATGTTGTGTGGATTGTCCAGCATTATTTATCATTTATTTTATTTGGTTATATGATTACTATTATAAGGACATCCGAGTAGTAAGTAACCGACTTTCAGAGATAGAGATTTGGAATTTATTTTTTCTACTGACGTTCCATAACACCATGAACAAGTTTATTAGTAGCCAAGAGGGATGCCCCTCGTTGATTACCCAATGACGAAGAATGTATTCTGACTCACGATGAGGAAAATGTAAGTCAAAGCGTTATAATAAGTAGTTTTTATCTCAGAACGCGCATAATGGAGTCTACAGAACAGAACATACTAATGTATGATAGAGTTTTTTTTTCCATACGCATAGGAACCAAACCTGCATTAATATCGTGAAATATTAGAAAACCTTTCTTTCAGAACCTATCCTACGAGTATACATATATGTATGTATATCCAAAATTACAAAAACAATCTATAAACATTCTATTAGGTGCTCTGAAGAGAGCAGTGTGATTTTGAAAATCTGTTATCTGGTACTACTGAATGAGCTGAGCGTTTGCTGGATATTTCAAAAGGTCATTAAAACTGATTGATTGCAAAAGGTTTAGTAAACAGGTAAACGTTTTTCTTATCAGATTAAAAATCCTAGAATCTGTTTTCAAAAGACTATTTGATATTCGATTTTTGAAAAGCGTTTTTCTTTGAGTTATTATCATGACCAAAGCTGGGGGGCAAATTCCTAAATCTACTCCAAGCACAGCGATTGTTCCCTTTGTTGAGTAGAAAAAATTATATCGCATCGTCATATATAACGTAAATTATTATTAGAGATCGGATATTCGAATTCATATTTACCTAAAGTTGTGAGACGTTGGCTATTTAGGAAGTACTTTTTTATGTAAAAATCTGCGACCCCAACTCAAATTAAAGTGAATTTTACTGACCCAATTTGATCAATGACGATACAACGTAATATGCTTCCTTATTCCTAATTTTCTAATCATTTCAGTTCAGTTCAGTTTTTTAGACATTTACAAACCAGCTTCACATTTTAGAATAATGGTTGACGTCTTAGAAGTATAATTCATTGAGTCAAATTTTTTGAGTTATTTCGGAATGGTATTTACCGGATTAATATTGTGAGCTAGGACGACGTAGTTACCATCAGCTGATAGCAAGGTCACTCTTGAAGATTGTTGGAGCGTCTGAAACAAAAATAATGCTTAGAAAATCACACTACATCACGCTTAATAGGAATTTATTCCATGTGACCCGAGAGCTGGTCAGTATCTGGCGCAGCGCATCAGCATCGCTATACAGAGAGAGAATGCAACCAGTGTCTTAGGGACGTTTCCGACTGGTATTGGTATGGATCAGTTGAGCTACCTGTAGTTTGTTTACAACAATCTGCAGTTGGCTCAATTGTAATTGTAAATAGTTCTAATATGGTTAATTAATTCTTATTTTATTAGTTAATAAAGGTGTTTATTAGGTTTGTATGAACCTATGTATGAGCCGATGTTGCCTTCACGCTAAAGAAATTTAATTAGTAAGGGGGTTCCTCATAATTATTCAAAATTAAAATATGCTTATTGTTTAGGTATCCTGTAAACGGTCTGCAGAAAAAAAAATATTATGGTCACTCGAAAAATTATTTTTTGCCAGCATAAAATTTTTATTGAGGTGTATCTAGTCGTCAGCCAAAATTACTAAATTGGTCAGCAAGTAATGTGACGTTGGGCTGTCTAAAAATAAATCTCATATTAAATTTAATACTTATGTTACTGATGTTTTATTCAAATAATTCGGTTTTATAAAAGCTAACTAATCTGTGATAAATATCCCACTATCTCGATAATCTGAATAAGTTCGTGTGGGTTAGAGAGGGAAACTAAAAAAACACAATTAAATGTTTTGGGTCGAACGGAACAAAATACCTATTGGGTAGAAAAATCTTGGGTTGAACGGAGTAGCACTCAATTTCGCATAGAACGGTAGTTTTATTTCGAGATTAATGTACCTTCTAGACAAACCCATGCATTACACAGTAGGTTCCTCGAGGCAATGCGCAGTTTGAAAGTTTCCTAACCCAGAACTCAGTTATTTATTCAAGGTCCGAAAGTGGTATGCAGATTACTTTGGCCGAAGCTGGGAGGTAATAAAATATTTTGTTTGATTCCCGCCTCGGGACAAATGTTTGCACGATGTGCATATTTTCAGGTAGTTCTGGTCGTTTTCTATATAATAATAAAAATGTCTTTCTATTTAGGTTTTATATTGTATTAAGATTATCAGTCATCTAGTACCGTAACACAAGCACTGATACGCTTGGGCTAGATGATGCTGTGTGGATTGCCGAGAATTTATTATTATTTTATAGGACAGAAGCATAACTCCAAAATTTACAATTCTATAAAAAAACATATTATGTTTATTAGTTATCTAGTACCCATCACACAGCTCTGCTTAGCTTGGGGCTGGATAATGCTGTGTGAATGGTCCAGAACTCTTGATAATTTTCAGCATTTTTTTTTATTTTATTCTAATAGACGTCCAGTTCGTCACGCCATCGCTTCCTCAGTCTGCCACGGCGCCTTACGCTGTTGGGGCTCCAGTTGGGTCCATCTGGCTCAAGACCGAGATGCGTGGAGGGAGCAGGAGGAGGCCTTTGCCCAGCAGTGGGACACACCAGGCTTAATAACTAACTAACTAACTATTCTAATCGGTCTGTAGCTTTGAGATAAGCTGTCTCACCTCTGAAGTGTTGAATATTAGTGGTAGCATGCTGTCCGCATCAATGTCGTACAGTACCAGGTCGCCATTGGAGTTCCGGAACAAAACGTCACTTCCTGCAAATAACTACTTGTAAGGCTGAGTTTTAGGTGATTAGAAGTGGAAGGGATTATTGAGTTTTCAAAGAAAACTTTTGCAGGGAAATGCTGAAGGTATTAGTAAATTTTACCATTAATTTCAATGTATTTTAAAACGTATGAAATGTAAACAGAAACTGTTTTAAAATGTCGAAATTTATAAGTTTGATTTGATAACTGTTTAAATTAAAAAGTTCCGGTTTTAAAATCAATCCAGGCAGAAACGTTCCACAGCTACGGTCCGATAATAAGAAATGCTTAGTCAAACACGTTCTATAACAGAATATAATTTGTTTTACTTGGCCGGCACTTTCATATTTGGACCAAAACTGTATGAATTATGGATGATGCCCACTGAAAATATTATTTTTTGTCCAAATCAGTACAGTTATACACAGTATAAAATATTATAATTTCAAATTTCAAGGTAACAGCTGCAGTATTTGCTGGGATATTAAAAATTTATGAGATCTTAAGTAAGTTAAGTTTAGTTTTATTTTAAAACCCTACAAAGCACAGACAAAGTCGGACCATAAGGTTTTCTAAACCGATCTCGTAACCCTAAAAACACAAAGTAATATAAATGTAATAAATGTAAACGAGAGAGCAATTCTAATAATACTTATATTAGCTTCTATCAATGAAATTCGATTAAATTGTAAGCCTTCTAAATGAAATTAAATTTTAAAACCTCTCATTGGCTCTTTGATTTCAGGGATATTACACGCTTTTGCGGTGAAAGCCTTTATCTGGCTTTAGAAATTGATTGAATCATTCCATTTGGTAAAAAGCAATCACAGAGTGGACACGTGTATCGTACACAATCGGAAAAGATGTATAATCGAAAAAATTTGATAGTATACTACAAATTTCTATGAATTTTACAACCTCTGTGGAGCGGTGGGCGAAAGTCCTGCGACACAGAAGGTTGCGGGTTTGATTCCCGCCTCGGAACATATGTTTGTACGATCTACAAATATTTGTTCAGGGTTTTCTGGTCGTTTTCTAAGTATATAAAAAAATAACTATCTATGTAATCTATTGTATTAAGCATATCAGTCATCTAGTACCCATAACACAAGCTCTTCTTAGCTTGGGGCTAGATGATTTTGTGTGGATTGTCCAGCATTATTTACTTATATATATAAACCTTCTTCTTGAATCACTACATCTATTTAAAATGAAAATCCGTTGCATATACATATACTACGAGTATGTAGTAATACCTGACGTCCAAGTTGCATTGAACGATGTAGGTGCTAACGCTCCAGTGATGATTTCCTCTAATTCCAATGGCTGTTGTTCAGATTCAGTTACCGGCGGCACCGGGGTAGTCACATCCGGTTCTGGCGCGGGAGTAGTTGGCTCGGGTGTTGGCGTCACTACAGGCAACGTTGGCGACGGGTAGACAACACTAGTTGGCCCCTCTGTGGTGGACACTATAGGCTCCGCTATACCACCTTCGTTGCCGGAAAGTACCACCACTAGTGTAACGACAACAGCTACGGCTACAAACATCGCGATGGCACCGATTATGAACTTTGTTTTTGACTTTTTGGCTGGCACCAGCACCTGAAATAAAGAATGGGATTAAAAGCTAGATCTATCACACATCATCAATTAGCCTTAAAAAAAGGAATCAGAGCTTGTTTTATGGGTAGACACTAGTTATCAGATCATACCAAAACTTTAACGATGCGGGAATAGAACCCGCAACATCGTCACCTTCACCCGATTCGCCGCAAAGTTTGATTGTCAATTATTTTTCTTTGGGCAGATTTATTTGGTTTGAAAAAGTTCGTCAGGGTATTAACCTAATGATAACACAAACACAAACAATCTTGGTGCGAATTCCGAGAATCTACATGAATTGAAGTTAGTACATATTTATTCTGTAAAAGGTATTTTCCCTGAGCGGGACTTTTAATTATAAAGATAAAGATATTTTATTTGCTTATAATATTGACATCAGGCTGCTTGGACCGGTAACTTTTTGTCTCTGTACAAATACAAGCTTAAGAAGCATTGGTACCTACGACACGAGCGTAAGTAAAAATGATTTTTTTTCGTATTTCTGGAGCAATTTATGTACGATCTGCAAAAATTGGTCGTTCTAATATTTTTGTTATTGTACAGCGTAAGCCCTCGGGTTAATCTCTAGGAAATGAAATAATGTCCCAAAAATTTGCAACTTCGGCGGGGCCTGAACCCGCGACCTCCCCTCAGTGCGGGGTGCCCTAACGAGCCCTAACAAGTGCCCGTTGGTCGGTCTTGTCGTTTTCTAAGTATAGTAAAAAAATAGCTATCTATGCAATATATTGTATTAAGACTCCGGCGACACGAATGACTTTCCCAAATACATACATATAATAAATTTGGGAAGTTCGCTTACGCATACGTTTGTATATTATACAATCGTAAGTAGTCGTACCAAAATGATTTGTAATTTGAGCATATTTTCAAGATGATCTGCTATTATTGTATAAGAAAAGTATTTATATAGGTTTTTTCAAGCTTTTTTGAAAATACTAACCTATCTACACAATAATAAGAAAAAGTGTATTCCTTGAAAAAATAAGATTTCGTTTAATTTCAAAAAAGCAGTTGCATCTGATCTATGATCCATCGGGAACTTTTTATTTGATCAGATGCAACCACAATCTGATCATATGATCAGATGGGAATAACCCCATTTCAGTGAATTATTTTGAATGCAATTTTAATACAAATAATAGCAGATCATGATGAAAATATGCTTAAATTACAAATGATTTTGGTATTTCGTTTCTTTAAATTTAGGAAATTCGTCCGTGTTGCCGGAGCCTTAAGTATTTCAAGCCCGTACTAAATTATCTATCGTATAAAATTTTATTAACTTAAGAATACTGAACGATGTTTATATCTACAAATCTGAATTTTATTATTAGTATGAAAAATATCTATCGTATATAATTTTACGAACTTAAGAATACTGAAAGATTTTATCTTTCAAATCTGGAGTGCCGTTGACCCTCCAAAATCACTTAACTTTAGTAACTCGCAGAAGCCTGATGTTGACCTCTTGCTTGTTATTATTCAACAAACAAAAAGTTTAGGCAATCAATCAATTTCATCCACACCTGGTTCAGTATACATAAATTGCTTATTCTTTCGGCTTACCCAATTTTGGAGGGGTAGGTATAAGTTAGATTCTAACAGGCGTCACATTCCGGTAGTAGGGTGCTTAATACCCATCGAATGAAGTAATAGTACTTCAATGTACCCATCAAATGCAATGTTTGGGTAAGCGCTTGTTAAAATCACAGCACAATATACCTATTTCAGTAACACATCACTTCTAGTCAATGCTATATAACCAACTAAACTGATAAAACAGTCCACTTCAATGTCTGTAGAGATCTCTTGAATGAATCACAAATCATCGAGATAAATGGTTTTGTAACGTAACCTCTCGTTTCTTGATAATTCAGCGTAAATTCAACTTTTTATTTCACAACATCAATTGTATCAGATAGGTTTACTCCGATATATTGATACTAATGCAGGTTTCTTTATTGTTCATAAAGATCTATTGTAGATCACTGTTGTCCAAGCACTGACCACGATTGCAAGGGAGCGCTTACAATAATTTACATGGTCATGAACTCGTGAGGCCTTGATTAGAATTTTTACCAAACATGAGGGTTATCGCAGTTATCTTTCGCCGTTCACTTTAGTTTTAGTTACCGGATGCAGCGTTGTAGACGAAATTAGATTTTTTAGTTCGTTTAAGTTTAGACTTGGGTATGATAATCTTCTCAACGGGCGTGTTTAAAAAACCATGTGACTGACTTGATGTGGTTCTTTTGAGTAACCTATTTGGAAAAGTCTGCAGTTAGCTAAATGCTTCAATTGTAAATATTACTTCCAATTAGATTATGTGGTGTTCTGAGACTTTTAGTTCGAGCGATTTCTCTACTATGCTTATTAGAAAAGTTACAACTCACCCGCTAACGAGTTTTTCGCGGCTAGATTTACCCAGATAATCGAAAAAAATTGCAGATTCTCTTTATACCAAGTAATTTTCTAGTTATGATGTAATCTGGTTATTTTCAACAAAAATAGTTGGGTAGGTATTTCAGGCACCTGGCAAACCAAAACACACTATCTTTGGGCTAGATGTTGCCGAATGAAAAGGTTAATCATTATTTATTTATGGCTACAGAATTGGGTTGTCCATTGTCTCTTTCGGTTCAATAAGTTGGAAAGTTATAGTATTAAATGATAATAATAATGGGTGTATACCTGATCGCTGGTGCCCATTTCCATCGTGGAGTTGCTGTTTTCTTGAGCCATGGTTTTCTGGCTCCTTTACCTGTGGGCAATGTAAAACTCAGTTAGTACTTCATCAACAAAACATACAGGCGAACATGGAACTTCCTGTTTTGAAGCCGGTGAAAAATTAATCAGTGCCACTTCGCGGGATTTCGCATCGTACCGCAGTAGCCGTGAGAGACAATGCAACTTCTATTAATTTTAATGAAAAAGTCCACTGTATCCTCCCCTCACGGCTGGGCATAAATCCAGCCCTGGTACACAGAGTGATTTTTTTACTGGAACAGTACGGGGACATCCATTACCAGAGAAGACGAAGGTGAAGTTTGTTGAGAAACATTATTTTGGCTCTAAACAATTCTTGGCTTAGCGTAAGTAGAGCTTTGTAATGAATGAAGGTAGTAAAAAAGTATTCCAATCAAATGATTGGCATACAATAAAATTATTGTACTGCATGGAACCTAAATAAATACAATTTTAATACAAATAATAGCAGACCATGGTGAAAATATGCTCAATTTGCAAATGATTTTGGTATTACGTTCGTATGGGAAATTCATCCGCTGCCGGAGTCTTAAAGTCAGTGCAATGCCTCATTCATAGCCATCGTTTGCAACGTTTAAATACAAGTTTAATGTTACTATTTCTTAAGCAAAGTTTGACATGCTCTAAGAAACAGAAAATATGTGGATGGATGCTATCAATTTTATCAAGGCATTAAAATTATCATTTAGATCCATCTTATCTAACCACTTCATTAGATTACATTATTTTATGAGAACCTAATATGGGTAAAGGTAATGTTTATAATGAAAACATAATAGTTATATTATGACGACCTATGTGGCGCGGAAGGCGAAGGTCCACAACGCAGGACGTTGCGTTCGATTCCCGCAGCGGCACAAATGTTTATACGATGTGCAAGTATAGTTTCATATGAACTCAATGATAGTTTTCGAATGAATTTTTTGTTTATTTCGTAAGCATATGCGCACAGCCCATACTAAAATCTCAGGATGGGTAAAATATATGTGCCTATCGGTGGTTTTATTTTTTTTATTTATCTTTTGGTGGCTTTAGTGTCGCTGCCATTGATATTGTGATCGCCACTTCGTAGGTTCACCGCCGAAGATGCGGCGTTACATATAGCTACTTACTATATATATTATACTACTATAGGATTTCTTCGGGGTGATGTTTCGTAGTTCACCTGGGCAGAGCAGGTGCTTGCCCAGACTGGTGCTACATTTATGCATCAATGCTTCACACTCTCCTAGCAGATGGAGAGGTAATTCCTCCGCCTCCTCACAAAATCTGCAGGATTTTGTATCGCTTAGCCCCAATTTGAACATGTGCTTGGCGACAGTGTCCAGTTAGGGCTCTTGTCATGATGCGAAGGTTGTTTCTGCTTAGCGCTAGGATTTGGTTCGTGTACCATTTATCGAAGGCAATTATCATCATTCAGAGTGGTCGATTCCTCGTAGCAGGTATTAAGAAGGATTCTTTGAGCCAGGCTCTTTGGTAAGCCACTGAACGGCTCATGGCCAAACTGAGTCCCAATGGCCCCGGACCGTGCGAGCTCGTCGGCACCCGTGGCCAACCAGTTATCGGTGGTTAAGACACACTCATAGTCGATAGACCTCTTAAAAAAATTAAGTACGAGGTTTTACTTACCCTTATTAGGAGCCCACTTTTCCCAAAAGTAAATGAAACACCGCCTCACACCCTACAATCCACCACACTAAATATTTTAAAAGAATTTAGATTAAACTAATCTACCAATTATGTATATCTTTAGAGCGATAAAAGTCTACCAAATCCTTACTAAATGATAACAGAAGTTATTTATCTGATAGGTTGGTACTTACGTTTATTCATCTTGTAAATAATATGAGTTTTGGTTTTAGCAACACACTAATTAAGAAGATAAAATTTCAAATGAGTTTAAATTTGAAATTTCTATTGAATTGGTACTAAAGTAGGACCTGGAAGAATACCTGCTAGATATAGAATATCTAAAAGTGAGTTTGCAGAAATTTGTGTCAGAAAAATAAACTAATATTTTAAGGCGTTAGACCGACCCAAATTAGCGCCGTTACCTATGTATTTTATCTATGTATGTTATATATGTTGAACAGAGGAAATTTCTATAATATCATTAAGCATTTTTTTATGTAGGTATTTAAGCTTTTTTTAATACATTTGTAACAGATTTATTTTGTAGCAGAGATAGGTAGGTACTTTTGTAAGTAGCAGGTAAGTTGTTCTTTTGGCCACAAAACTCTATGTACAAAATCTATTATTCTTTAAAAATAGGGGTGATGCTTGACAATCCACATAGCATCATCTAGCCCTAAGTTAGGCGCTTGTGTTATTTATGGGTAACCTAACGAATGTTCCCAAAGTTATCCAGTGGAATATTAATTTTTATAATTAATTATTATTAACCTTAAATCTTAAATTCAAGGTTTTAGATTTTCCTTACATGACGGTAAAATGTACGGGTTAAAAAGTTTTATCCAGAGATTTTAGCTTGGCTTTTTCGAAAACAAAAATAACAAAAGACATTTTACAGAGCCCAATAACAATGCATTGTAGAGGCAGAGTTCTAACGAGAGCTCATTATTAATTAGAAAAGTAACAATCGCACAAAGTCTGTGTAGGCAAAAGGTTATATCATAGAAGTCATCATCATCCAAACTGCCTACCAGTGCTTCCTGATAAACCCCTTATTGTCCAAATTAATTTTAACCTTATTTTCAAGATCAGTAAAAGTGGCCATCGCACATTTTGTGGAGGCACAAAAAATACAAAATCTATAGGTACATTATGTATAGAATATATAAATAATATATAGAATATATAAATATACATTATGTATAGAAAATTACTTCGGAGCTACATAAATATAATAGGTAGGTAATGTAGATAGATCTATCAGATTGTCTACGTACTCCACACTAGGTTCTTGGTCGCGAGTTCGATTCTCGCCCCGGGACTATTATACGATCTGCAGATATTTTTATATTACAAAATATCTATGAATGTTATACATTGTAATTTCGGCAATACCGAATTTGCTTCGTTTCGGTGCATGACGGTGGTATTGCATGGCGATGTTGTATGGCGGACCATGCGCAGAAATGAGCTTTCAGGATATCGGCGGAATTGCGCGATAGAGTTAGAAACATAGTCCAAACTACTGCGGTTCCGCCGCGCGGCGGAGATCCTAAACAATAGATAAATAGATTAACTTTTTAAGGCCGCCCTATTTCCTCTACTTTTAGCATGTCTGTTTGTAATGTTCTCTTTCTATAATACTAGCGGACCGCCCAGGCTTCGCACGGGTATTAAACAAAAATTTAAGAAATTATACACTCTAACACGATGGGTTTCACAGTTTTCATACGGATCCCTTACTTTTTTTAACAGCATTGGGGTTTTTGACATTGACTCGACACTCCATTACTGACACTGGCCGTAGAGAAAAAGCAAGCACCGTGCGCTATCTATTCAACCTCTTTTTCTATTCTGACGCGCCATAATAGAAAAAGAGGTTGAATATACAGCCCACCACGGTTCAATTATTGAATTTTTCATGCGTATCCCTAACTTTTTTGAAAATATTATATAGCCTATGTTCATCACGGAAAATTAAGGATTCTAATGGTGAAAGAATTTTTCAAATTGGTCCAGTAGTTTCGGAGCCTATTCAATTCAAACAAACAAACAAACAATCAAATCTTTCCTCTTTATAATATTAGTATAGATATAGATAATGGTATAGTAAAGTATTTTCTATCTATATGTCTATTTATTTTAAACTAGCAAGACTAAGTACAAAAATTTACAATCACAAAAGCGAAACAATCGCCATAAACGTAACTATAATGAGCGAAAATCGTGACTTGACACACCTCGGCTCGGTCGCTGAGTCTTGAGATTAAGTAGTATAATGAGCGAAAATATCGAATATCAAACATAATTTCAAACAAGACCAGCCAAGTGCGAGAATAACTCACCGAGGAATTCGAATGTTTATACCTACTATTAGGTACCCTACGAGACTTGGTTATTTAGTGGGCCTGCTGTCGTTTCGGACAGAATAAATTGGGACACATTGTCGGATATGAGTCATATCCGACAATGTGTCCCAATTTTATTGTGTACCAATTTTAATTAAAAACTCTACCTATTCCGATCCCTGGATATGACACTTTATAATTTTAATATTTTCTTCACTGACATTTCTGAGACCAATGATAAAACCTATTTTGTACAGTGAATAATAAGTAAAATATTATGTATTGTATAAGAATATACATGTCGTGTAGGTAGAAAAGTGTATAAGTATAAAATTATTAGCAACGTCTGATTATCAATGTAATGATGAATAAAATTAAAATAATATTGAAAAATAAAATAAATCAGGAGATATAAATTTCAGATGAAATGCTCTGGACACTTCAGAGATTAGGGGTAATGGTCAACTTTTCAAAAAGTATGAATCTTACAATAATTTCTACTATGTCTTGAAATATACAAACCGAAATTTGCCGACCTTTAATTTGCTTTGCAGATTTCTCTATATTTTCCTTCAAAATATAGATCCTGATGGATCGCTCGCAAACATCAGGGATAGCAAGAATTGTATTTTTTAAAATATTTCGAAAGTTATGAAACCCTGCACCTATTTCAAAAACTGTTTTAGGAAGAATAACTTTCGTTTGACCAAAACTGATATTTGTAGTTCTATTTTAAAATTTTCACTACAATTTGTAATGATTATTTATATTCAAATCTTCTTTACTTTTTCATAAAATCTGTACACGAGGTCCGCCGGTGGCCCGTCGAAATCGGTAGAAATCCATACAGAAAATTATATATGTGACAAAGTACCAAAAGCGATGTTATTCTATTCGAAATACGCTCGCAACGAAGTGTTTACAAAGTTATCTTCAAAGCTTTTCGTTTCCCGGGCTTTCTATTTCCCGACTCATTTCCTTTCCCAGGTGACTTTCCGTGTTTACAGGAAAACTACACGTCGTAATGTTCTATTTTCGGTAAGGATATGGCTGTTGATGTTCAAATTAAGGTCGAACTACACGGACGTGTAACGCTGACAATAGTCCCGTCTCACATGCGCTTTATTTTTTTACGTTTATTGATAAAAGGGTTGTAATTGTAACATCGATTTCAAAATCCTTAGGCATCCCTTTTTTCTGTTTACAAAATGGCGAATTAATATTTTTTTTTTTTGGAGGCCAAGACACACTTTGGGTCACTGAGGCATAAGAGTAAGACAAGTAGGTAAACCTCAGATGTCACATCTACTTAGGTATAGTCAAATACCAACAGAAACTAAGCTCGGCGCCAAAAATAAATATATAACCGTTCTGTTAACAAGGCGTGTCACTTGTTACAAGGCTTTCGAAACTCTCGACCTGAAATCAAGAATTAAACTTTACAAATTTCTCATAGAGCCCACAGGTAATCGGAATGCTGGCTTCTATTTCGGTAAACAGCTTTGCCATTCAACATTGTGGCAATCCTGCTACCAGAAGGTAGAGTTCCCAGAAGCACTCTACCTTCTGGTGACGGCTTAAGGCTCCAGCGACAGATGAATTTCCCATACAAACGTAATACCAAAATGATTTGTAATTTGAGCATATTTTCACCGTGATCTGCTATTATTTGAATAGCATTTATCTAGGTTTCTGCCACAATGTCACGCATTTGTGTTCGTTCTACTGCTTTTATTTATTTATTTATCAAATGGAAGGTTCACCAACCAAATACACAATAAACATATAAAACAATTTTAAATTAAATCCTGACCTCATTTATCATGTTTTTAACCGTGAAACATCACATTATTATGTTTTTAAATGTTTTTAAAAGTGATATCCAGTTCTTGTTAAACACTAAATATATTTTCCAATATCATAAACCGAGCGAACCCAGACCAATGACGGCTTGTTCCAATTTAAAGTGTAATTCCAAAGCGATTTCTAGTGCGACACGTAATTGGTCGTCCATTTTGCAATCACTGTGTGCCACTCTTTACAAAGCTGAATGGAATACGTAATGGAGTCCCCTGTCCTTTATGATGTAAGAAGTTACAACTACAAAAACAAACACTTTCTCTTACGACATACCTACATATAAACAACTGAATTTAAAGTCGTATCTTGACATTGGTTGGGTACAACTTACCACAGATTTCACCATAAGAACGAAGATTTTTGATAATATAGTGCGTGGGTCATCGCACTCGGTGTAATCTCTAGGAAATTCAATAATATCCCAAAAAAAATCGAATTCGGCGGGATTTGAACCCGCGACTCTCCCATGGCCGTGTGGTGCCGACATAGAATTTCACCACCCCAACTCTTCCCGTGGGTATCGTAAGAGGCGACTTAGGGAAAACACCGGGGGGCGGGCAGCAGCAACCTCTGCAGAACAACTCCACCGAACTGCGATCCCCAACCCGCATGCCCTGCGTGGGGATTATGGGCAATAACCCCCAAATGATGAGTAATGCATTCTATGGCGCTCATTAGGGGAGGCCTATGTCCAGCAGTGGACTATCATAGGCTGTTGATGATGACTCTCCCTCGGGAGTGCGCTGACTATTAGAGAGCGTGGTATTTTTGGGACATTATTGATTATTTGGTGACCCCAGACCACAGACCTTCGGTTACAGGTTGCATGGGACACCCTGTAAGTATATGATAAAGCTTATGTGTGCAACAAAGAATTAAAGACTTCATTTAAGAAGATTGGAAATTCTGATCGTACCTACAGAGAGATGCATCTAAAGCACCTGCAGATAAATTTTAAGCATGAATTATTCGATGCAAAACAGTAAAATTATAATAATTATAGCTAAATTACACAGCATCATCTAGCCCCAAGCTAAGCAGAGCTTTCATAAAACATTCATTAAATATAATTAATTATAAACGTAATTAATTATACATAATATAATTTTTGCCGTGAAGTATCAAGTATTATTTTTACCAAACGCTTAAAAAAAGCTATAGATTTAAACGAAAACCTTACCACATTTACTAACCACAGTCACTTAACTCGATTCACGATGTGGATACATATCCAATTAATTTAACTATTTTTCGCGACTTCTTCTACTTTGGATACCTGTTATAACTTCTATGTTGATAAACTTGATTAATGTTCGTGAAATCATCTGTGCTTACATCCGTGTGTAAGTACTTCAATGGTGTAAGTTATTGTTCTCTCGCTATTTTCAAAACCTTATAACTGTTTGATAACATGCCAATATTTCGCGAAGAAGCGACGACCGCTAGGTTAAAAATGTTCTTGACTGGAGACCGCGACTCTTCAGACGTAGTGTAGAACGCCCTGCGCTTGGTGGGATGACGTTATCTTTACCTGCTAAAGACAGCAGGCATGCTGGATGTAACAAGCGGAATAAGTGTTCAGTAGGGGAGGCCTATGTCCAGCAACTAATAGGGCTGATGATGGTGATATAGGTAGCTACCTAATTATGAATGGATTGACTCATACCTTTATTTTGTTGGCCTAAACAATGAAATGCCTTGCTATTGTCTTCATCATTGATATCGCTGTTGCTAAGTATCAAGACGTTAGTCATCTTGTAACAAAGTGCCGCTTATCTTCGTGTGATTTTTAAACGACAAAAACAAAAGAGGAGGATATTCTTTGGCCGGCTGTATGTATTTTTATGTATGTTAAGCTATTTCTCCGTCATTATAGGACCGATTTGGAATCGATTCCCGCGCCGGTACAAATGTAGGTTTATAGAAATTGCAGATGTTATTTATATTACAATTATAAAAATTCAGGGTGTTCTGGTCGATTTCTATGTAAAGTACCTATAAATAATCTATCTCCGTTATTTATTTATTTAATTAATTAATAGTCCGGAAATTTACAGATAACCTAATATATAGGTAATTATGAAGAGTTTTTATTTTTTTTATGTAATTATGAAGGTTCTGAAAGTTACTTAAAAAATTCCACAAAAAGCAACTGAGAGTTATTGATTAAAAAAGTCACAGGATGACTAATCTATTGTAAAATAACCTAATGACTTTGAGTTAAGTAAGAACTAAGAAGAATACAAGAAAAAGAAGATAAAAACTAAGAACTTCCAAAAAATCGACTACCGATAGGTACTTTTAAGTTTATTATGAGAATTAAAAAATATATCCAAATCTAACTCTCTGGATAGAACATTAAAGCAAGATCTAAGCATAGGTACTTAGGACAGACAGACAGCGGGAAGCAACTTTGTAAACTATGTAGTAATATCAGTCATCTAGTACCCCTAATATAAGCTCTGCTTATCTTGGGGCTACATGATTTGAGTGGCGTCACGCCTCACAATATTATTTATTTATTGATTTACTATTACTTGTATGGGAAATAGTTCCAAGGTGGTCCCTCAAAAATTCATATTCGACGAATTTCGAGGTACTTGTAAAAACATAGAAAACAGAGTTACTTCCTCAGGTATTAAAAACGGTATTTAGTATTTTCGTAAAAAAAAATCAAGTAGCTCTCGCTAACACTCATCTACATCGTCTAACCTTCTATAGAGGTCTCATGAGCTCATAATTAACCCTAATCGTTTAATTATTCGCGAGCACGAGCGAACAGTCAGCTGTGAATATTAGGTACCTACAGGGAAACTCCCGAATACTTATCATCAGCCCAAAAACTTTGAGTCATACTGCCTTTTGCTTGGCATCTAGTGTCTGTCACCAGTTTTTCCTCGGTTCATCCCACTTGGTCTTTGTACGTTGGGTTTACTAGTCGCGGTTTCCACTCAAGAACACGGTTACCCCATCAATGGTCTGTTTTTCGCGAGATACGGCAGACCCACTGCCGATGCGCAAGTGTTCAATGTGTACATTTTTTTCGTAATTCATTATTATATGTGTGCACACAAGTTATATCACACATAAAATTAAAAACTTTGGACATAATTACCTTGCTTGTATAATTAATTATGTCCAGTTTTTTTTAACTTTAGGTAGCATGGCTAAATCTAAAAAAAAAATAAACCCACTTTTATAAATAGAATTTAAAAACAAAAACTCGTATATGGCTTCTTGACAAGTGTGTGATGACTATATTATTTAAATATTTGCGTGCACTTTTATATAAGTTGGTTAGTAAAAGTGAAAACTTGGGACATTATAATATAACGTCCTTAATGTACGTACAACGTATGCAAGGGCATAAACCTTTTCTAAAACATCCATACATGGTTTTGGTTGAGCGGGGAAAAATAATATTGGGTAGAAAAATTGTGTGGGGAACGGGGCAGCACTCATGACAGATTTAAAGCGCTCGATACTTAAGTTTCTAAATATCAACGAAAGCCACCTATTCCAGACTATTTTTAACATTAATTTGTGTTTACCAACACGCGATATAAAATTGACTTGATCCACGCGATGAAAGTGAAAATTGATTCAACACACGAAGAAAACAAAAACCATAAATGTAATAACCATAACGGTTATTACACTAATTTCGCTTTAGTAATTCTATCCACTTAAAACACGAATGAATAAGAATTAATAAATCCAGTGTGACTTTGATAGCTGTGATTAGATACAATCATAGAAAATGCCGATGCAGAAGCGATGCAGTCTGCTGTAGACCGTTGCAAACAATCTAGATGTAGTTCAACTGATCCATATCACCAGTCAGTAGCGTCCCAAGACGAAGAGTACCCAAGGCTGTATTGCAATGCTGATGCGCTGCGCCAGATATTCACCAGCTCTCGGGTCACGCGTCGCTTCGACCAGACGTTCATTAATTGATTGTTGTTATTGAAATTCGCTTTATACGTACAGTCAGCTGCACAAATCATATTTTTTTTACTATAAAATATAACATAACCAGAACACCCGGCACAAAAAAACGTATGTGCCACTCATAAAAAGTGGAGTATACCCATCGATATACTTAGAACAAGAAAATCTTAAGCTTTACATAACAGTGATATGTGTATATTGTAGATGTGTGTCACACATAAAAGTTGGAGTATAGGATACTCTAGTTTTACTTACATTAATTGGATGCACTTCCCGCCTAAAAAAATTCACTAATTAATCTTATTATACACACAAACTTTATTCAGTTTTCATCAACAACGACATCAGTCGTTTCAATTACATTTTAATACACACACTCAGTCTTATTTACCTGTTTTTGTATCTAAAATAGATTTGTAGTGCCCCAGTGAACGGGCTTGCATAGAGAGCATTATTAGTAAACACTAGTTTATATTTGTAAACACTGCGTTCGGCACACGCTAGTCGCGGCACGTCAATCCGGCTTGAAGCGCTAAGATCAACTGAGTCGACAGCCAAAGTATTGCCCTTGCTGGCCGGCCAGAGCTGGTGGGACAGAAGGTACCTACTTTGTAACATGCAAAATTTTATTTCATGAATACCTTCCCTAAGTACATAGAACGTGGATGAGCATAACCCGTAAAACACTTTTTTGACAGTTTTCGAGATCAGAGATGCGTTTGAGTATTCGGGCGTAGGGTAGTTATAGTTTTTTTAGATATCATGTGAATTGTTTTGTAGGAGATTGATTTATAGAGCCCGTATTATATTCCAGGCTTACGGGCTAACTTAATTCCAGGTTACCTAATTGCAAAATTTAAGCTCAATACTTTCACCAGTTATGGCATAACATATGGCATACATGCAAACATCTAAACTTTTGCATTTCTAATTAGGTGGGGTAATGAATATACATAGCATCATTTAGCCCTAAAATAAGCTAGCAGATCTTGTGTTAAGGTTATTGATGGATGATTGATATACTTTATACAAAACAAAACATTTTCTTTATTGTATATTTCCTCTTTGGTGTTTTATTCAGTTCATACAGAACTTTTTAATATCGGAACATCTTCAAAAATGTTGGTGTCACTGCATGAAAAGATACTAATCTCTGTAGCGTTTGAAAATTCAAAATTAGAATACTAATGAAAAATTTATTTTTTTAACTTCATAACTTATTAAATCACCTAAGCACTTGCAGAACTCTTCGATTACTCTCAAAGTTTCACTCCCTGAAAAAAAAAGTCTGTACATCCCAGATAGATGAATTATTGCGAAAGTTTCGATGGATGTCATATTATGTCAGTTTCTTGTTCACGCTAAAAGTTCTGAACGAATCCCGCTGTAATTTTGCATGAAAGTAGATCTAGATCTGGAAAACGCCCTGACTACTTTCATCCGATAAATCAATTCCTGATATACTCGTAAATCAGTTCATGGTATAGAAACTTAGAATAACTTATACAAACTTCTTTCTATAGACACAACGTATGCATAACCTCTGGCAGAATAATAATTTATTGGTAGATAATACACACAGCTTATTTAGCCCTATGCTAAGCAGAGCTTGTGTTATGGGTACTAGAGGACTATATTACCATAACTAGATAGATATAATTTTTACTATAAAATAGTATACGATTGCGATTGTATGAGCGTTGAATCAACGAACCGTTTTTAAGGCGCATACAGCACCTAAACTAGCGCCACCACCTACTTTATGTTATTATTCTGTTTAACAAAGGAATTTTCAAAAATCCATCGTCCAGTTTGTGATACCTATCATATTAAGCTTTTTTTAATGCCTCTGTAATAGTTTTATTCTATTTAGTTTAGGAAGAGATACGAAAATAGATTTTCCTTTGTTAAACAGAATAATAACATAAAGTAGGTGGTGGCGCTAGTTTAGGTGCTATATATGCGCCTTAAAACTATTTTTCTACGGTTAACTAGTCAACCGTTTTTTCTTGACTACGAAACTAGTTGATTTAGTTTTTTTAGTTTTTTTACGTGACACGTTGAGATCAATGATGTACATCTATACTAATATTATAAAGAGGCAAGATTTTATTGTATGTTTGAATTGTATAGGCTCCGAAACTACTGGACGGATTTGAAAAATTATTTCACCATAGAATTCTAAAGTGTCCCTCATGAACATAGGCTATAGAATATTTTCAAAAAAGGTAAGGGGTATGTAAAATTATTTTTTTATTAAATATCCGTGCGAAGCCGGGACGGATCGCTAGTAATATATACGACCAGAACACCCAGATCGTACAAAGTTTGTCACGAGTCGGGAATCAAGACTCGGGCGCATGCAACGCAGGTTGCATGTGGACCTTCGCCCACCGCGCCACAGAGGTCGTTAAGAAATATGATATGATCTCGACTTCGTGCTCAGTGTTTCATGAGTGGCGATAAAATGAAGCTGACACTGAATAACATTCATCGACGAGTCTCAAAGCCTCGCGAGCACTTGATTCAGATTTCTTTAGTGGACATTGTTTCTTTGGACCACAAACAAGTCTGAGTTTCACATTTTATCTTTCTGTTCCTACCTATTTAAGGGGAAAACCTTTATTAACAAAGAAAGTTTTAATCTATACTAATATTATAAAGAGGAAAGATTTGATTGTTTGTTTGTTTGTATGTTTGTTTGTTTGTTTGTTTGTTTGTTTGAATTGAATAGGCTCCGAAACTACTGGACCGAGTTAAAAAATTCTTTCACCATTAGAATCCTTAATTTTCCGCGATGAACATAGGCTATATAATATTTTCAAAAAAGTTAGGGATCCCCATAAAAAATTCAATAATTGAACCGTGGGCTGTATATTCAACCTCTTTTTCTATTATGGCGCGTCAGAATAGAAAAAGAGGTTGTATAGCGCACGGTGCTTGCTTTTTCTCTACGGCCAGTGTCAGTTTTGGAATGTCGAGTCAATGTCAAAAACCCCAATGCTGTAAAAAAAAGTAAAGATCCGTATGAAAACTGTGAAACCCATCGTTTTAGTGTGTATAATTTCTGAAATTTTTGTTTAATACCGCATTACGCAGAGCTCTGTCCTATAATTAATTAACAGTTTTACACAAAGTTAATTACCAAATATTCTGAAAGTAATATTATTGCAAAGCTTTTTTGCAATAATATTACTTACTGTGTGGATTGTTCAGCATTATTTATTTATTTATTTTTGTATTTCTCCTCTAAAAATAAAAATTAAATACATATTGTGTTGTTTTAGAAATCAAGTAATTTTGTGCGTAGCAGTAGTTTAGGGCAAATATGACCTACACTCAGCGTTGTGGTGGAAAACAGGTGTGTCCTGTCTGTTGCAATAAGTCCGCCCTTTATACTTCCTCTACTCTAAATACCTATGTCTATTTATAATGTTCTCTTTCTTCGAATGGTATAATAAAGTAAAGTATTTTCTATCTATATAAAATTATTATAGCGATGAAACTGTAAGCAAAAATGTTTTAGATATAAATTAAGTTAATCAGACCCAATGGATGGATGGGCATACCCATGGATTGAAGGATCTAAGTTAATCTAATTGGGTCCGACCCAATAAAGGCGGAAGATAATCAAATAAGGAAATCAGTCGAGCGAATATTTAATGTCACTTTAAGGGGCTACCGCGAACCGTACTTGCGCCGCCATTTATTTCATCTTATTTTACGTTAGTTATGGGAAATTTAAAAATATAATTTATTAGTTTTTGATACCTATACCTACATAAGTGTTTCTTAATCTTAAGTAATAGTTTTATTTTGTATAGCTTATGCAAAGCCTTGAGGAAGGTTTTTATTTACAAAGAAAATAACAATCAAAGAATATAAACAACTTAGCCAAACTGCAGATTGTTAAAAGCAGATCGCGTAAGTTTAAAAAAAATTGTTACAAGCAATCTACACTACAGGTGGCTTAACTAACCCATATCAATACTATTCGGAAGCGGCCCCAAGACGTCGCTTTCGGTACTCCGCTGTATGACAATGCTGATGCGCTGCGCCAAATACTCTCCAGCTCTTGGGTCACGCGTCCAGATGAAGAAAGAACTACATACACATTTACAATAAATATAGGCTGATGATGATTATGATAAATTAACATAATATTTAGTTTCGATTTCGTTTTTAATTTTAATTATAATTATTTTATTTTTCAATGTTTTGTTATGTTTATCAATATCTAATTTTAATATTAATCATTATGACATTGTAAATCGGACATTGCACACTTAACAATAGAAAAACATTGAATCATAATAAATTATAGACTAATAACACCATTGTGCCTACACATGTATTTCAAGCAATAAATAATACTTTACTTACTTTACTTTACATAATTATTAGTAGGCACTGTGGAGCAGAGTTTCAGGATTTCTATCATTCATAAAAAGTGCTTGTAATTTGTGCATTTTTCTCCTTCAACTTAGGAACTGACTGCTGCTTTATTAAACCACCCAAAAACCATCTATAAAAAATTCAAACATATTTTTATTATTAATATTATTCATTTAGTAAAAAAAAATCGTAATATTCTTTGTTATTACTAGACGAATAAAAGATTCGGGACAAGTATTGCTTACACTCAAAAATTAACAACCTAACAAGATAAAGGTTTCTTCTCTTCGCTTTTTACTTTCTTAAAAAGTTTGAAGTAAACACTATAATTCATTCATCGTGATCATGATCACTTGATTTCCCAGTATTACTTAGTGTATTTGTATTTTGTGACATGTCCCAAATTCCTGTAAGGTCTAAGGAAATAAAGCAATTTGATATTTATTTAATTGATACATAATGCTTTTCTGACTTACATTAACATACCAAAAGTCGAGTGGTTACTTTTAGTATTCTGCTGAAGAGTGAACATGCTTCCATTTGATTGGAGTCTTACCTTTGCAAACAATAGACTCATAACTTCCAAATAGAAAAATCCAATCGTGTCAATGCATTGCGTGTGGTTTTTAATCTACATGCATAAGTAGGTAACCCAATGATTATGTGCATGTATTTTTATCAGACAACTCAACGATATACATTGTCATGTCACTAATTATACCCAGTTCAAGTAAAACCTTTACTTACAAAGAATGTTGCAATTAAATAACCAAATAAAAACTAGAATTTAAAACTGGAACAATTTGAGCTAACTGCAAACAAACTACAGTTAGCTCAACTGATCTATATTAATACCAGTCTGAAGTGTCGTCAAGATGCTGCATTGCCTCGCTGATAGATCCCATCAGTTAATATTGATATGAGTAGCAAGCGACAGGTACATAGCTAATCAAATGATTCATGAATCATTATTTTACTATAATATATATTTTGTTTTTTAACGTGTATATATCGCTTTTATTACTTATTTTTCCTGACGTTTCAACAGGTTTACACACTGTCGTGGTCACGGGAAAATAGGTAAATAAACGCGATATATACCTAACCGTTACAATTATAATTATTTTATTATCTTTTTTACGCTTAGTACTGTTTTTATATAGTTTTAGTGCCTAGTCCTCAATTTCATATGTTTCTAATTAGGTAAAAATCTTCTTTCTAAACAAGCGTAGCGATAGCGGCGTAAAAATCGACCCCCTCTACCCAGCCAAAGTAAGTGTACTTACTGGCAGGGCTGGCATTCAGTGCATTATCTACCAACATTATGACTCATCCAGCGGTCAAGCGTGGTGATTATGGCAACCCCTGTATTGCTACTGATGGGAACTAAACTATAGCTGTAAATCCCGTAATCCGGTCCCAGTTGGTACTTGGATATACTTTTTAGGTCGAGTCCCTTCAAATCGTGGGTAGGTCATGGTTGAAATACACGTGGGTGGATTTCAATCCCCAACCATTTATTGCATTGTGTATTATGTATTGTACACAAAAGTGACCAATTCGTATATTTAATTCATGTCACTATCGACCCCCGCTGGCAACACAATAATATGTGAGAGAGATGGACGTTATTGTTACCTACTAATTATATTTTAATTCCCGTAAAAGGTACTACTTCATTTCTCCATACAAGTTTGAGTAAAGTTTAATTTTTTCAGAAAACTGACAGAATCGGACTCCACTGACCATGCGCTACGTAGAGCAGATCATGCCATAGCACTGGTGTAGAAGTTTACTGTTTCTTATGTTCTAATCTATTCTGTTCTACTCTAAGTGTACTGTTTCTATCTGAAGGGCATATCTGAACTAAACAATAACTACCTAACTTATTGGCGCCCTCTGCGCCCGCCAAAAGTCCGGTAACGCTGTCATGGCCATCTGCGGTCAACAGCATTAAAGTCCATTCGAAAAAAAAAAAAAAAAAAAAAATACCTAACTTATACCGTGCTTCGTTCAAACTTTTCTACATAATTATAGAGTTCGTTTCGTAGAGTTATCTTTGTAAGGCACCTGATAAGCTGCGTTACGTATATACTAATACTATAGGTACTACCTTACCTTATATACCTACGACATTTATCACATCCTTATTTCACGAAGTGTCCGACAAAGAAGGTTCCTATACATTATATTTAAGTAACTTAGCAGGAACTGATAAAACCTATTTTTAACATAACATAATAAAGGTAAACATTGTTAATGTGTATTTCGTTTTCAATATACTAGGTAGCAGTCCGCCCCGGCTTCGCATGGGTATTTAACAAAAATAATTTTTCATGCGGATCCCTAACATTGGAAAATATTCTATAGCGTATGATTTGTTCATCAGGGAAAATTTATAATTCGAATGTTGAAATAATTTTTCGAATCGGTGTAGTAGTTTTGGAGCCTATTCAATTTAAACAAACAATCAAATCTTTCCTCTTTATAACATTAGTATAGAAGTATAGATAAAGATTTTTGAATAATCGCCTGTCTGAACGGGGAATCGAACTCGCCAAATTGTAAAAAAAATCACACCTAATATAATAACAATACCGATCCAAAGGCTCAGGGGTTCCCGGTTCAGACAGGCGATCAAAAAAAATGTTTGAAAACAATTTAAATTGTTATAGGATCCAAATAAAGTCTTCCTTTAATGAAATTATGCATCTTCAATATTTAAAGTACCTACTTTCCTGATATGTGGCATGGCTGTGGGACGCCCTGTATATTGAAAATGCTTCGCTTCTTACCACTTCAATGATCAACACGGTAACTTATTATTACATACCTAATTGAACTTGTATTTATGCACCTACCATTATTTATAATCTGTGTCAACCGATACAGTTCAACGAGAAAAATGTCAAGGTTTTAAGATATACATAGATTTAAGATTTCAATAACTTTATTTCTTTACTTACGAATTTTATGAATGACAAGTCAATTTTCATAGAATAAATTATTAGAAATTACGTTTTTCGTAATTTATAGGTGTTCTCGTAGCAACGTTACACGTAACGTTATATCTGTCTATTATTTGTTATAATTTAAAGATCATTCTGTAATACTTACTCATAATGTAGCACTAAAATTTATATATTTTTTACCTCGTGATCTTTTTATTGCTTTGCGAACGCTCAGGATTCTTGAAATTAATTTTAGAATCCTTCGCTTGTTCGGTCATCAATATTTAAACACGTGGTTAAAAACCAACTTTACAGTTTATTATAACAATTAACTATGTACTTACTATTATAAGATATACAGAAACAGAATGTTCCTTGCTAATGAATGTAGAGATCGCTCTTGCAACCCATGTATGAATAGGTAGGTACTTACCTAGTTACCTACAGAGATAGGTAGGTACCTACATAAGTGAGTGATTCAAATACCTACCTTCATGCACCTGATGAAAACTTGACGAAGAGTCGTTGGTAAGCCCACGACTCTACGTCAATAGAACTGTGATATTAAATGTGAAAAATGCAAATGATTGACAAACCCTGAACCGGATTAAATTGACTCACTGAACACGGTGGGTGTCACGATTAGTTCCAAGCGGAAGATGTCTATTTTAAAGTTATTATGTAGAGAAAACTTTTAACCAATATTTAGCTACCTAACTTAAAACAGTTAGATAAACAAAATGGTTTCTCACTCTGTCTTAAATTAATAGAAAAAGACAGTAAGAAATAGCAATAAAAGAAGTTAGCATACTACCTACCTACTTTTTATGAATGCGCGGGTTAGTATTAAGTTATATTTTCTGGTATGGGTACCTAAGGTACCTATAATAATGTAGACATCAGCCTAATTACACCTTGACTTTTGACCTTCTGTCTACATAAGAGAAGCTACAGTAGATTATAACCATATTTTTAACCACTTCAACTAGTTTTAGGACTTATTTTGTACCTAGGTATTATTAACTCAATGGAACTCCCATATCAGCTAGCAGCAGTGAGAAAGAGGCCTTAGGTGCATGCAAAAGTGCAGAGCGTGCCTACCTACATCGCGATGACAGAACAGGGTGAGGCCTCAAAAGCGATACCGATCCTTTCTTTTGTATTACCCCTGCAGTTTCGATGAGAAAGTATTTGACTTGACTTCTTCGCTACAGCAAAAGAGAGTATTTTCTCCGTCCACGCCTTGCTTTGCTGTCAGTGCCATGTGACAGTTTTTTGTCAATTTTAAGTTGATGTCAAGTCAATGTCAATTTCATGCCTAACCTCAAAAGTAAAACAAGGTAAAACACCGACAAAATCAAAACATAGGACTGTGAAATATTTTTTCCCTGCATTGCAACACGTAGTACTTTTATTCTATTTATGCATTGCATAGAAACTAACCAGCAACAGTTTATCGTATTTAGAAAATAAGGCTACAGAAAAATGGCTGTAGAAACTGCACAAAAACCTCGCGATTGTCTGCCGTGCAGAGTAATTAGCTCTGCTGGACTCGTCGGTATTGGCGGCTATCTAGGGAATATTGCATTCAAAAACAAAACATTTGCCGGAAAATATACTATCTCTTGTCTCTCCTTTGGTAAGTTCCTCTAGAATTAGCAAAAATGTTTACATAAAATTATTAAAAGTTACCTTATAAGTTATAATGGCTATCAGGCCATCTTTTGTCAGTCACTTCTCATTTGCAATTTGATTTCTATGTACGGTACGGTACAGTTCTATGTACGATGTTTTGTACAGATCATTGTTAGCTGATCCCTCTTAGGTTTAGGTAGGAGTACCCTTATTTCCGCATTTGGACGCTTACTTCTCTTTTATATTTGAAGTTAATTTCTAAATAATATATAATCTATTTTAAAAGTAGAATCTTTATAAACTGAAGATAGCGAGCCATCTAACAAAAACATTATGTATTTAATCAATGAAAACCAGAACTAGTGTAACTACAAGACTTTAAACCTGCCACGAGGGTCATCTAATGATGAAGGCCACTGTACTTATTACAAACCAACTGGATATACAGCTTTAGTTCAAACCAAAGCAGTGCATTACTGCTTGGACATACCTACTGAACATGACAGTTGTTAACTTATTTACCTGAGTACTAAAATGCAGTAGACTGAATAACCTACATGTTAGATAGCTAGATGATGTTGTGTGAATTGTCCAACATATTTTTTTATGTGTGAAGGTACAAAAAATTGTTATAAAAGTAATTCTCCTTTGTTTTCAGCATTCATCGTCCTTGGTGTTGCCCGATTCAGACAAACATATCCATTTGATAAGACAAAAGAAGTTGTGGCATAATGTTATGAATAAGTTAGTTAATGTAGGTACCTATTATATTTTTTTGTAAATAAATTGTTAATGTTATTTTAATTATTTGATTTACGGCCGAATAATCCATTTATTGATAGTTTTATAAATTTGTCAATGAGACATGTTTAAACCTGAGTTTTTTGAGTATTTGAGGATTACTTGCTGTAATACACTGGTTTACATAAGATATTGGTTAATCAGTGGTGAATAGATTGGCAGCCATCATGAATGGACATATTATTCTAGTATCTTATTCTTCTCAGTACCATTTATCCTAGTATCTTTCAGTACAGTTCATTTATTTTAGTTTTTGACACAATTTACAAGTTCTTAGATAAGTCACACCGTAGTCACACTTACAATTTGAACATAACAAACTATTTAACATCACATTTTAATTAACATCCAAGGCTTTGTAAATTGTAGTACCTAGCTCTGATTCAGTAGAATTGTTTAGATAAACATTATACTCCTTGTTTGAGTTAAGTAATTAAAACTGAGAATTGTAACAATAATGAAGAGCAAAATTAATTTTCAGATACTTTTCTATTTGATACAGGCGAGTATGAAGAATAGCGCCATCTACCGTGGATTACGTCAACGACATAGTGAACTAGTTTGCAGCATCTTGATTGGGTTTACAGAATGTTCAATGTTCATTCTGATGCGAAATGGTAAGATAATTTTGTCATAGATGGCGGTGAAGCCGATAATCTATACTAATATTATAAAGAGGAAAGATTTGACTGTTTGTTTGAATTAAATAAGCTCCGAAACTACTGGAGCGAAAAATTCTTTCACCATTAGAATCCTAAATTTACGCTGATGAACATAGGCTAAAGAATATATACGTATATGTATTAACACTATAGTCATGTAAATATTTATTTTTTTCTTTTAAAACTGCCGAAATATTGGTATAGGTAATGAAAACTCAAATCATGGTAAAAAATATCCTGATCAAAATAACATAGATTAAACATCCATTTGTAAGTTATGGACGCGATTTGAACCCGCAACCTCCTGCGTCGCAGGTCCTAACGCCGCCGCCAGTGAGGTGAATGTAAATTATTCCGAAGTCTTCCAAGCTGTTTATGATTCCGCGCAGGTTCTGCGCTCGCAATAAATAATGATAAGGCCTATCAATCAAGATTAGCTTGCTTCTTGATAAAATGCTGTTAGAAGTCAAGGAAGATAGAAGTCAAAGGTAAAGTTGAAAAGTTTTAAATATATTTTTATAAACACAGTTTTTCGGTCGAAAGTTTGCGGGTAGATGCTGGATCCGGCAAGCTGAAGACATGGCGCTATATGGTGCTCATTAGGGGCGGCCTATGTCCAGTTGTGGCGCTATGGTGCTCATTAGGGGAGGCCTATGTCCAGATATGGCGCTATGGTGCTCATTAGAGGAGGCCTTTGTCTAGATGTGGACTAATATAGGCTCATGATGTTGACACTAATTTTACTAATGGAAAAGTTTCGGATTCGAGAATATTCTCAGTTCAGTTTTTGCGTGAAGAGATAATAATAAACATCGTCTGCTGAACGATCATGTTGAAATTTTGAAGGATATTCTAGCTAGATAAATAATAGATTTAGTTCCACAAGATTAACTTTGATAGATTGTTAACCGACTTTGAAAAAGGGAGGAGCTATGTTCGGCTGTATGTATTTATTTATGTATGTTCGTCGATTACGCCATCAATTACGGACCAATTTTATTAATTATTTCGCCATTGTATAGAGGTAGAGAATGATTCCGAGGTGATCCCATAAAAATTTACTTGAGTATTTGCTCCGGAAAACTTAAAAATAGTGTAACTGTTAAATACTAAGAGATTTTTTAGTTTGTCAAAACGTTCAAATTTATTAAATTTATGACGGGATATTTATATATAATTTGAATTTTAAGTTTTCCAATAGTACTGTACCGATATGGTACAGTTTCATGCGCCATGATCACGGGACAACTGATGACTTTAGTCAGACTGGTTAGTTTTAATATCACGAAGGTTTGGTTTTCTCCATACCTTTTACCATTACCTTTTCTCGGATCAATAAGAGGTTTTGCAAGGAGTAGCTACTAAATATTTGATCATTAAATTTAGAATATTCTAGTCCTATTAACATTTACTAAGGCTTCATCTTATTTAAAGGCTTTATGATGAATGTGGCGTGAAATTACTCACCGAAACCTTATAAAAAACTCATCATAATAATAAACACACGTACCTATTGTGTACCATTAAGTAATTAAGATTTATTTCTTCAGAACTAGCGACCCACTCCGCCTTGCACGGGTCCAATGCTGATACAAAAACCTTCTTCTTGAATCACTTAATGTATTAAAAGAAACCGCATCAAAATCCGTTGCGTCGTTTTCTAAGCATACAAACAGACAGACAGCCGGAAGCAACTTTGTTTTATACTATGTAGTGAAGAAACGCCAACAGCCTAGCCTAGGTTTACTTATAGCATTCTTGTAGATATACATACTTATTTTTATAGGTTCTATATTATAAACTAATAACAGGCGGCGAGTAAGATTAATTTATATGGACCCTGAAATAAGTTTTTCACCACCCATTAACATTATTACACAACCATTCTTATGATGTCTAAAATAAATGATTTATTATTATTATAATGAATAGCCGCAGCACATGATGATTGAAATAATATCCAGCTGTGATTGTAAGTTGCGCTGCGACGCAATAACATCGCGACAGATCACAGACCCGTCGGTAAACAACTAGAGATGGCCATCTACTCCGAAAAATTTAACTTCGAAAAACTTAACGATTTAGCTTTCAGCCATCATTAATGTGTCTCCGAAATCATGATAAGCTGGTGATCCTACTCCTAACATCTTCTTGATCGGGTCGTCTTGTCATGCCATTCGATGATTACCTAGAATAGAGTTCTTTGAATGAAAAGGGCACTGAAATTTCCTTGTTCAATTCTATTAATTTAATACTATAAAGCCGAAAGTTTGTGGTCTGTGAATTTTATTTTGTTTCACTGCATAGCATTTGCGCAATCAAATAAAAACATGAAAACACGGCAGAATTTTTTTCAACATAAAAAGAATAGTAAGTAATATATAATGGAAAGAGGATGAGTAGAAAAGTGTGCTTTGAATCAAAAGCGCAGTCTAGGTAATTCTTACTAATATTATAAAGCCAAAAAATGGTGGCAAGTAATTTTATTTTGTTATATAGGATCTCCGAATTGCTGAAACAATCTAGATGAAATTTTCCCCCATATCAATTCCTACATACCCTATATGGGGAATTTATCCCCATATAGGTCCCCATAGGCGGACCGCTATTTTTAAGATAAAATGGGTGCTGTTTCGGGGAAACACCTTAAATAAAATCTTGTAAAAAGAAGTAAAGGTAGGAGTCCGATGTCGTAGCAAAACATCTGAGAAGGCAGGACATCCCTAGTGGGTAATGATAGGCGGACTGCCGACACACAGTCGAGGCACCGCCCGCCCACCGCGCGTGTATTGTGCTACAGAATATTGCGAATGGGTAAGTACCTATCCGTAAAGTTTTTCTAAACAATTTTGTAGCTAATCAACCTTTTTTTACCTTTTTTTTATGCCGTGAATTTTTATTTTATTTTTTATCTCTTCTGTTTTTGTATACATCTTATCTAGTACCTACCTAGTTTGCACATAGGTATACCATCTATGTTTTTTTATGGGTAAAAATAAACGTACTTCTATCTTTCTAATCAACTACCTACTTAGTGTTTTCTATGCATATTGTATATCACATCACCAGCCTATAATAGTCCACTGCTGGACATAGGCCTCCCCTAATGAGCGCCATAGATGGCATTATCATTTGGGGGCTATTGCCCATAATCCCCACGCTGGGCATGCGGGTTGGGGATCGCAGTTCGGTGGAGTTGTTCTGCAGAGAGCGCTGCTGCCCGCCCCCCCCGGTGTGATTCCCTTAGTCGCCTCTTACGACACCCACGGGAAGAGTTAGGATGGTGAAATTCTATGCCGGCACCACACGGCGGTATTGTATATCAGTGATCTGGTACCCATAACAAAAGCTCTGCGTAGCTTGGGGCTAGATGATGCTGTGTTGATAAACATTATTTATTTATTTTATCTATCAAGTTGCTTAGTACAGATAACAAAAGCTCGGCTTGTTTTAGAAGATGACGTTATTTGTGTGAATAGTCTAGCATTTTTTTTTCTGCCGACATAAAAAATCTTTGGGATATTGTATAATTTGTTATCCACATTTTTTCTGGTAAAATACTCTTTCGAAACGAAGATTACTAAATTGTAAAAGAAAATACAAAATGTTTATTTATCTTTTTCTTAAGGGCATTATACATAGCACATTGTTCGTTACCTCCTTTTAAGTATAAGAATACTTGTATTAGGTGGTGTGTGTTGTCTTATCGCAGAAAAATATGTTTGCTTTCTACAGAACAAGAACTTTGATTTTTACAACAATATAGTCAACAGGTCGATTCAGATCTAAGTATTTTTGAATTTATCTGTCATTCACTGCTCATACTTGTTATTTTAATCGCTCATTAAATAATATGAATATACATATCTACACCTAAATCACAGATAAAATAAAACCCTGAATCAGGCTTAAGTTATGAAAACTGGAGCCATGTCAACATGATGTGGCGTCGATCTAAGGGTTGTCCGTCATCAAAGCCTTTTAAAACAAAAACGCCTAGAGATGTTGACAATAGTTCAATCAGGATTTATTAATCACGCATAAAAGTTGCAAAAGTAGACAAAAATAACACCTTCTATTTTTGGTTTGGGGTGTCTATTGTTTTAAAACTTAACACTTTGGGAGATGGGTGCTTCAAGCTGAAACTCAGAAAACAACCGCTACCCTCATTAGGCGACAAAGGCCATGTCTTAAATTAACGAAAAATGTTCCTCATTATTTTTTAGACGCTGACAGTGACCCGTGTATTTTTTCCGCGGAACGGCTGAGTCTATTATCTCGTCGGGATTTGCTAGCTGATGTTGGAAATTTAACGCACTTTTGGGCGTTGCGACCCAGGCATGTGCGTCGTGCGCAGTGAAAGGGTTAAAAATAAGTACTTTTAACCCTTTATTGATCAGTATCCATTATAATTTCGTAATTCCTTTGTATCTTGCGCATTGTCTGTATTGTATAGGTAAGACAATTCCAGCCGTCTGCTAGGAGATATTTGCCTTATCTCGTTCCTCAAAGAACTGTAAATCGCTGTGATTAAGCGTTAATTTGCCGTGTCCTTGCGGTAGTGGCGTGAGAATCAACCCCTTCAACTCAGCCCGTGGGTTTAGTAAGAGGCGAATAAGGGTACCTTCCAGAGAGAAGGCAGGAGCATTCTGTGTATTTTTTACAGACTAAAGACTATTTTGTCGGATATTTATCACGTACTTGTTGTTTTGCCAACGCGTTTGTAGGTTATGGAAAGACCCCCGTTCGGAGGAGGTACGTCCAGCTGTGGACGTAGAATGCTGATAGGTATACTTCTCCTGTTATCGCAAATGTTTCCATACTCTGTGCGTCACGTACGTTTATTGGTGCGAAGCCATAGCACTGTTTGTCATTTGCATAATGTGATGGCTAAAGCTTTTGCCTTTATAGGTAGCTAGTTCGGTAGTCATGCGTGTAGGTTTTATTGGGCTGAATCGTTATAGCCCTACCAAAATAAGTGTAAGTGCCCTGAAGGTTTTGGGTTCCGTGAGGAAATTGGGTATGGCAAGGATATAATAATATAATGGTCTGTTATGGTATGGCTAGTGCCAGTAAAATCAGTTTTAATAAAGCTTAAGTGAGCACTTGATGAACATTGCCTCTCACGAATGATTATGGACCCCCTCTCAATAGTCACAAGATATAAATTACCCCAATCCTCCATCAATGGCTTAATATCCGTGACTATTCCCTATACCTATTACCCTAATCATACAAAAAACAACCGTTTCCCAACTGTGTAAAGGTTACTACTAGCCCAGCAAAAGTTTTCCACTACACAAACAATGTTATCCATGTTACGATACCACCATACAATTCTCGATCGATGTAGTCGCTAATTTTGTTATCTGACAGATAAGCTGTGGGCAGAGAGGCGTTGGCTTGCGTCGCGGGAATACCAAGGAACCGATTGGAAAGCTGACATGACAGCGCCCGACAGGCACATTATACAAAACAAAGATGTATTGTACCCATTGAACCAGGCGAGAATAAGCGACGGTGATTTTACTTGGAAAGACAACGCATGGAGCGCTACTTTGGGAGCTATTGGTGGGGCAGGAATGGTGTTATTCGTTGCTCTGCTGGTTCTATTGCTGAGGAAACCGAGGAGACGCGAACATCCCACCCTGGCCCCGATGAATATCGCGCAAAATGTAAGTACCACATTATCATAAGCTTTTTATATTTCGTTGACTACTGCGATGAACTTAATGTGTGTGGGTGTCCCGTAGCTTCCAAATGGATACACCGATTTAGTTTTAACTTGAAAGGTACGTAGTTATAATGCAAAATAAAGAGGTATTCTAATCTATATACTAATCGAGAATAAGCAAGGTTGATTTTACTTTGAAAGAGAGCATATGCATATGGATTGCGTTATAGGAGCGATTGGTAGGGGGTCAGTGGGTTGGTGCTGTTGATTGCCCTGTTCATCTTATCGATCTGTATCTTTTGTTATGTTTGGTAAATTATCTGTGCACCTGTTGCGGTTTAAAATACACAAAAGTTTATTGATCTTCAACTTCAGCTGTGCTACAAATCTGGGTGCGGTCTAGAAGGTTTGTATGTGAAGCAATGTATAAGTTATGCGCAACTCGATTACCTAACACTTTGTAATCGATAATCATTTATTCCGTAAAACAAGAATAACACGTCACATTCTTATCTATGAATAAAAATAACATTAATGATATAAAATGCCACGTATAAAAATGAATTATTATTAACATAAAATTTCATATTATGTACACTTCAAATTAGATACGAACATTTAGTTACTTTTCCTGGCTAAAAACATATATGTAACGCGGACTGTACATAATGGATGTCAGGCTTTTTGTCACCGTAACATATTTAGGAAGACTGTTGTATACTGTCGGTTCCAATTTGCGCGTTAATATCCAAACCTCGTGAGCGCAAAACATTTCAGTACGTTTTGGTTCTGACTTCAATTGGTAGTGTGGAACTTACGTAGGTATCTAACAACTGAACGAGTATCTATCTGATCTTTTGTGATATCATTCACACGAAAGGTCAAAGATTACGGACGAAAACATGGTGATAAACATTTAATGCGTGTATACTAGCTAACATGGATGAAGCTTTTTCGAATTGTCTCTGCGGAGAAATGTGTCTTTGGAAAATTCATTCCATTAATAAATAAATAGATTGATGAACAGTTATGGTTGAATTTGAATATTATGTGTCCCGCGATTTCACTTGCGAAAATAAAAATAGTTCTTCACTTCGATTAAAATTCTAAACATTTTGACACAACCTATTCCACCACCTACATACCTACAATACCTTTATTAACATGCTGTCATCATCGCCGTCTCATGTCACAGCCTTATCCATCGGGATATGAAGGAAAATTATACTTATTTCTATTTTGAGGGCTTTATATTAGTGAGAACATCGCCCGTAAAATATTGCACTTCGGCATAACTTAGGTACTTACACTTAGGTATAAAGAGATACTATTATCATAAAGAGGAATCATTTTTGATTGTTGGTTTGGATTGAATAGTCTTCAAAACTTCTGGACCGATTTAAAAATTCTTTCACAATCAGAATCCTTGCATTAAAGCGAATTAATCTGTAAATTGAATTCCGGGCACATTCCACTAACAAAGAAATCGGCTACAATACATAGCATGTCAAGTGCCAACTTCATAACTCTTCGTTGTTAGTCGGGTAAAATATGAAAGTTTGGATGTTGTGACCTCTTTACGCCAAAACTACTAACCGATCGCGCTGCATTTTGTTGTAGTTTATTGTTAAAATATTTTTTACCCCGAAGAAGCTGCGGGTATATGCTTATTGCTAGATCAGTAATTTAGTCTGCAACCGGGTTTTCATTTACATCTGGGAGGATCCTTTCCATTAAGAACTTGAAGGTTGATTTGAAATTATTAAATCAATCTAAACTCATCCAAGCGAACAAGACCTCGAGGCGAAGTGGTTTATGTTGGCGACCGCGCTAATAACTAGCTTCTGCTAGCGCCTTCGCGTTCCTTCGGGACAAAAACTTAGCTAATATGTTAATCCATTACTATAACTATCTTTATGCAAAATTTCAGCCCAATCCGCTCAGTAGTTTTAGCGTGAAGAGGTAACTAATATCTAAAAGTCCAGACTTTCGCTATTATAATATTATCGTGAAATGATGTTCGTTTTCTGTCCATTACTTAAAAATTATCTGTGTAATGTATTGTATTATGCATATCATTCATCTAGAAAGTACCCATAACCGAAGCTCTGCTTAACTTGGGGCTAGATGATGCTGTGTTAATTTTCCAGCATTATTTATTAATTAATTATATTTGCACTGATAGAATATTTGAATACTATATTATTAATCTAACCACTTCCGCACGTTATCATGGTGAAAGTCACTGATAAATCAAGAAAAACACGTTCATAAATAAAAGAAATGAAACATTCCTCTCAAGGTATATTCCACTGTTCTGAGCTCATACACGTGTCGATTTAGGGACTGGGTAGTCAACGTGATAAAATGTTAAAGGGTTGAAATGTGCAGGGGTCAAAATGTCTATATGGATCGGTGGTCTATGTGACCAAAAGTATGAACGTCAAGTAGTCAACGTGACAAAATGTTAAAAGGTTTGAATGTGCAGGTGTCAAAATGTCCATAGGGTTCGGTTGTCTATGCGGCAAAAAGTAAGAACGTCAAATCGTGCATGGAATGTGCAGTTGTCAAAATGTATATTCGGACCGGCTGTCTATACGGCAAAAATATGAACCTGCATGGAGGAGTTAAAATGTGTTTGGGTCCAACAAGTGTTATGTCTTCATCTATACTAATATTATAAAGAGGAAAGATTTTGATTGTTTGTTTGTATGTATGTATATTTATTATATATTTGTATGTGTGTATATATTTTGTTTGTATGCACGCAAATGCCTTTTTATATAGAAAATTTTCTTGTAGCAGAAGTAAAGGGAAATATCTGAAAATCGTAATTGGTAGTTTATTCACAATAAAATATCGCCTGGACCAAAATTCTATAGGTACCTAGTTTCCAATAACCTAGAATAATTATAGGTGTTTGTGAAGAAACATTAAAAGAACCCAGAAAGGTTTAAGAACCCTCGTTTCGGGAGTCTGACTCGCACTTGATGTTTTATTATTTTAGATGACACCTATGTAGATAATTTTGAAAAGCGGAACATAGCCGTTCTTGAGAAACGAATTACGTAATAAGAATAGCTCATTTAAAGTAATAGGATAACTTATCTAGAACATTGGACTTTTTGACAGATATTCATTTAGACCTAAACACGATATATCAATCGAACGTTCTGACTATCGCACCTTTTGTTATACTTGCATTTTGAGATGTGTACCATTTGTCACTAAAACAATATGACCATTATTGGTATGTACATTTTGACACTAGGTCTTTTCAACCCTTTAACATTTTATCACGTTGACTACCCAGTCCCTAAATCAATCCAATCGCGTTTCACAGATACGACACGATAGCGGCCAGGGATCGGACAAAACTGTATACCATATGCCATATTTGTCATTCAAAATCGCGATTAGAGCATGGTTTGAAGTGTCAAATGGAAGAGCTCGTTAGACAGGTAGTCTTAGCTTAGATAATACTAGCGGCCCGCCCCGGCTTCGCACGGGTATTAAACAAAAATTTCAGAAATTATACACACTAAAACGATAGGTTTCACAGTTTTCATACGGATCTTTACTTTTTTAACAGCATTGGGGTTTTTGACATTGACTCAACATTCCAAAACTGACACTGGCCGTAGAGAAAAAGCAAGCACCGTGCGCTATACAACCTCTTTTTCTATTCTGACGCGCCATAATAGGAAAAGAGGTTGAATATACAGCCCACGGTTCAATTATTGAATTTTTCATGCGGATTCCTAACTTTTTTGAAAATATTATATAGCCTATGTTCATCACGGAAAATTAAGGATTCTAATGGTGAAAGAATTTTTTAACTCGGTCCAGTAGTTTCGGAGCCTATTCAATTCAAACAAACAAACAAACAAACAAACATACAAACAAACAAACAATCAAATCTTTCCTCTTTATAATATTAGTATAGATAATTTCGATTCCACATAGGCACGTTTAGGAATCGCTTAAGTTTAGAACACGTTGTGACGTCACACGGTTTGAGCAAGGAATCTCTTATGTCATCTATACTAATATTATAAATAGGAAAGATTTTATTGTTTATTTGTATGTTTGTTTGAATTGAATAGGCTTCGAAATTACTGGACCGATTTGAAAATTCTTTCACCATAAGACTTTTATTAGGCTATAGCCTTATGTTCATCACGTAAATGTAAGGAGTTACGCATGAAAAATTAAATTTTTGTTAAATACCCGTGTGGAGCCGGGGCGGACCGCTAGTAGAGTATATGGTCCAAGCGGCCTTTATCTTATGAGTTGTACTTGTAGCACATTCGTGAATACGCCATCTAGCGAAAGAACGAACATTAAAGAACCAGTAGAACACAGATGTCGCTGCCGTATACTGCGGAAAGCTCTTGAAAATGTTGAGAACATGTCGGCCACTGCAATTCAAGAAAGGTACTCTAGATGGCGCCACTTGAAGCTTTCTAACACTGATGATGCCTTGCGTTAATTTTCATGTTGTCATTCGCAAGTTATTATGTTACCTTTCGTAGTAGTTTTGGTAATATCTTTATTAAATTTTAAATTGCACTCTATTAGTACTTATCCTGATTTTCAGGCATTCAGAAATTATCGAAACCTTATTATGTTGTTGCATCTTTTCATAACAGCACTCTACATAATTTATATAATAGTAGTACTCTAACATAGTAGTACTCTAATTTCAAGTTCCAATTTGACGCCGTTTAGAAATAATCGTTGTCGTAGGTTTTTAATCTTGACAAAGTTTCCACTGAATCATTTGTTTCGCTTTGAAAGCTTTAGACGGCTCTACGTCGTAGCAGTAGTTACCCCTCGTAGAGGCTCTACGTCGTAGTAATTGCTAAGCGTCGTAGCAGTTGCTACGCCGTAGCGCTAAGGCCCGTAGATGTAATACGGCACGACTACTTTACAAAAGCCATTTATTATTCTCGGTGATGTTCTGTTGTCTACTTTAATATGCTAATTAGTTGCCGCTTCAGGCTTGCGATAATGTATTTTCAGAGCTATTTCTAAGTAAACAGAGATAAAAATACATTAAAATTTTGTATTCAAGTGCTGCATTAAGCATTGAGTTGCTTATTATTTCTCTATTTTCTGTATATATTTATATATTAAATGACAACAAACGAGTTGTCTTTTTCTGTTCTTTAATAAATATGCATCAAAATACACTACACTAGCGGTCTGCCCCGGCTTCGCACGGGTATTTAACAATAATTAAATTTTTCATGCGTAACCCTAACTTTTTTGAAAATAAAATAAATTTCTCTTCTTCTTGATCCTATCGTGAAAGAATTGTTTAAATCGGTCCAGTGGTTTCAGAGCCTATTCAATTCAAACAAACAATCAAATCTTTCCACTTTATAATATTAGCATAGACTAGCAGTCCAAACCGCCTTTCACGGTATTAAAAACAAAAATTATAAATTTTTACGCACAAATACATGTTAGGTTATTCAAATCCGTCCATTAGTTTCAGAGCGTATTCAATCCAAAAACAATTAAATCTCTCCTCTGTATAATATAAGCATAAATTTGTATAAATTTGTGAAAGAAATTTACGATGTATAAATTATAGTAAGACTTGGATTTTTCAGATATCATTGTTATTATAAGAGACTTATAAGTAACTGTAATACCTAATTGGGTCCAACGTGTCTTTGATTCCGTTATTTAATTCGTATTCATGTGAATTCTCCTGCTTAGTTCTATCTATCTCAGTCTAACAATACTTTACACCGCAAACTTCTCGAAACAGCAGATTCAATCGATATAGAATATTGCAAAGTTTAAAATACATCGCATTAAAATTCGCATAGATAACGGTTTATAGGTTAAGTGCGGACAAGAAAGCCATTGGGGAACCACATTGCTCCATAATCTGTGTTGAATGAAACTGATCACTCTGGTTCGGCAATAAGGTTTATTTTATAATGCTTTTCATGTGGCAAATTAAAGCTACCAACATTATTAGAAGCTTTTAGCGCAAATGGCTCTCTAATGCTATTATTATGACGTATTTTGGTACTGCTTGAGTGTGTTGCGGATGCAGCAAATTTTGTCAGCACTATTGCAGTCCGAAGCAGGAGATTCCGGGTTTGATTTATTGATTTGATTTTTAGGAAATATCGACAAATATTGTAGGATCTGCAAAATCAAAATCAAATTGATTTATTTCCTTTAGACCTAACAGGACTCGTTTGTCGTTTTCGTTGCCCTCTGTGGCGCGGTGGGAGAAGGTTCGCATGTGACGCAGGAGAATGCGGGTTTGATTCCCGCTTCGGGATAAATTTTTGTACTATCTGCAGATATTGTTCTGGTCGTTATTTAAAAAAAATATCAAAGTCATATATTGTATTATCAGTCGTCTAGTGGGTATTAGACTAACACACGCTCTTACTTAGCTTAGGGCCAGACGATGCTATGTGGATTGTCCAGCATTACGTATGGGTTTTTACCATCCATAACTGTTCTTATGTTGCCTAAAATAAATGATTTATTTATTTACTATAAATTTACTCCTACATCAAAGGCGAATCTTAAAAAAGGCCTGCTGATAGAAAGCAAGTAAAAATATATCTTAAGATCGCCTTACCTTAAAACTTATATTTTTTCGAGAGAAATATCAAAGTGGTATAATTTCAACAAATACCTACCCGTATTTTTCTGTAAAAGGTAATATCCCCGAATCTATGTATTTTAACCCGGTTACAGCCAAAGCAGACATAATAGAAGTAGGTATATTGAAATCAGAGTGAAAGAATTATGTAGTACGTTGAACATGAATTGGACCTTCAAAATCAGCCGTGCGTTTTACTTTACGAGCAAGTGGGCACAATGGTCTCTTTAATTCGAACAGACGAACACCTCCATTTCATGCATATTGATGAGATATTTTTAACTTACTTCGAAAAAGGTTTTATGTTCAGTTGTATGTATGTTCGTCGATTTTTCCGTGAATCAAAGACCGAAATTGAAAATATTTTTTGTTTTTGTATAGAAAATGATAGAAGGTGATCCAATAAAATGTTTATAAGAAAATGATTAGTATTTATCACACAAAACCTTAAAACAGTGGATTCCAGGTAAGGTCTAAAAAAGTAATAATATAGCGACTAATAAATTCACTTTTCACTGCTTTACTGTTTTTATCTTTATTTTGTACAGTGATGACTATCCATACTAATGAATGAGTATCGATACTGATGACGCGTATTCGGCATATGAAGGGGATGATGGTTGTCATCATCATCATTATCATCAGTCTATAGCCACAGCTAGACATAGGCTAATAATAATGAGCGTAAAACGCTAGCGCCCTGTCTTCTGACCGCATCTTCCTGCGGTCTTTCGCAGGTCGTGATTTCAACCGTCTTACACTACGTTTGCCGAGTAACGGTCTCCATTCAAGAACAAGCTTACCCCACCGGTCCGGTGCGATAGGGACTGGTTCCATGTAATGCAATACTGTCACACGTAGTAACAATAACAAACAACCATAGACAAAACAGCCATCTAAAAGTATTAAAGTCAAAGCCGCGAATAAACTCGTTGTACCAACTCCACCTGACCTGGAAAGCTTATGAATAATAAATCAGAACGCTGTAATATTATTAAACTTTTTGACGCCCCAAACAGCTAGGCGGGTTAATATTATCGCTGTAAAATGATAAGTATTTTGCTGGTTTTTGTGGAGGTTTATTTTAGCAGAAAAATGCTCAGTGTGTGGTTGAATACAGTGTCTGTAGTGAGGAATCACTATTAACAGGTCTTAAGAATATCTATCCGTTTAAGAACAACTAAGACATTCAAAGTAGGGTTTTAGAAAACATAACGCGCACAGTGTGAATGTTGAATCAAATAGGGAAATATTTGATTGTTTGTTTGGATTGAATAGACTCCGAAACTATTTGACCGACTTGAAAAACTCTTTTATCATTAGAATCCTACATTATGCCATATTACGTACAATATTTGATAAAAAAAAATTGGGTTCTGTATGAACTTTAATAATAAACTTGAATAATGTAATATTACCCAACATGTACATAAAGTGTGTGCAATGTTTTTGTGTTAAATACACAAACTAAGCCGAACTTCATAAATATAAAAGAGTGGTGGCACTTGGGGGTCGATAGAAACCATGCAACTTTGTGCAACAGAAACGAGGACGCCCAACGTAAACAACGATAAAGTACGTAACAAATATCGTAACGTAAAGCCGAACGAACCATAAACTGACCAGTGTTACGGGTCGTCGTAATATACCTTCCACTGCAAGCATGTTACGTTACGCCGTGTGAAATTACTGACTGAACGGTTACTGACACGTAAAATTACACCCCGTACTGCCAGTTAGAGGGAAAGGGGCCTTAGTTTGGCAACTTCATAGTGCAGTCATAATACCCTCGAGAGGTTGAAGTCTACATTTCAGAGTACATAAAATGTGCAGAGTAAAGTGAAGTGTTCTTAAAGCTCGCCCAGGGAGCGCTGTCGCTGAGCTTAATTCTGTTCAACGTGTGAAAACTATTCCCGTAGTGTCATTTGCACCTATTCTATGTGACGTCACGAAAGGGCTCTGTCGGAAGACCAACGTTGGCTGTAACGACTGTAGAAGCTGCTCAGCTCATGCTGAGATAGAGACCATTTATATAATATTACATTACCAAATATTTGTTCAGGGTATTCTGGTCGTTTTCTATATAATTATATAAAAAATATCTATCTATGTACTCATATATTATTATGTTTATCATTATCTAGTCCCACAACACAAGTTCTGCTTAGCTTTGGCTAGGTAATACTGTGTGAATTGTCCAGCTTTATTTATATTTATTTTGTGACTCAATGCAAAAATAGGTCTATTTTATCTATTTTTTATTTAGCATGATTTTGTATTTGTTTCAAATAAAACATACTCTGTTTTTAAATGGACAAGTAGAGTTGATGCGTTTCAAATAATAAAATCACTACATAAACTACTATGTGACAGTTTGTTTTATTAGTATAAAACAAAGACGCTTCCCGCTGTCTGTCTGTTTGTGTCTGGTTGTCGTTAGTAAAAATAAAGTACCTTATTTCTTAAACTTGATCTATACAAATCTTTAAATTGTTTTGGAAATCCCCTTTTACGTATGGGATACGTATGGGCGTATATACTGCGGGATTAATAGTGAAATATGAATTCAAGTAATGTTGCAGAGAAATATTACGAACTTCCAGCATTCGTTAAGTTTTTTCTACTCTCCCTCTTTGCGAGCAAATACTTTTAAGTGTGTCAAGGACAAAATAAAGACGGCGCGTATGCCAGCTGTACGGTATACATCTGTAACGTAGTACAGTACAAACCGTATTACGTTCAGTTATTTGACTGCTCTTCTTAATATATAGAAAACATCGATTAGACAACATTCCGAGATTTTTTTTACAACTTCGTTTCAAATGGGATATTTGAGAAAATGTCTACGTAAAAAGGATACGTCCAAAGTTGACGTAATTGAATTTTATAGAAGATCGCCCAGTAAATCAGTTTCGGGAGCGGATTCGGGCGGGCCTTAGAAACCCGCGGGCGCGGGGTAGGGGAACCTGCGTCACTGATCGATGCAGCACTTGTTGCTTTGCTCAACAGGCCAAATAATCTATAATCTTAGCTTTCGACCTCCTCATTGTTTATGATGACCTGGTATCCTGGTAACCTAAATCTCAGTCGAAGTCAATTAATTTATGTTTGATCGATATGTGGCAAGTTGTCCCGAGTTCGAAGCTATTGGGAGATGGATTGAAAAGTCTGTTGACACTTAACAACAATCACAAATTATCTGTTTGGTTGTCTGGTAGAGATAACTCAATAACTATCTCTACCAGACAACGTGGATGGATAAGATCATTGGATTGAACATGGAAATCTGTGTTCATCATTATGTAGCTGAAAAACAAATAACAAAATTCAAATGGTTTATCAAAAGTATACTAACAAATACCGAATTAACCAACAAACATACCTATATATACGTACATATATGAATAAATAATTATTTAAAGACCGTAAACACCTGTCTGAAAATATAGACAGGTGTTTACGGTCCTTTCTTCTGCTTCCCTAAAATCTATAATTGTATATATTATAATTATATCTATCTGTTTAATATTTGTATTACGTATATCAGTCATACACAAGTTCTGCTTAGCTTAGAGCTATGACATTTTTTTTTAGCTTAGAGCTATGACTTTTTTTTATCTACCAGGCGTCCTTCGGAGATATTGACTTACTTCTAAAAACTTAAGTAGGTAAGATAAGAATTACAGAAAACAAATAGGCATGGTAACGTAACGACTAGAAACAAAATTTCAACGAAGCTTAATTGTACACACGCAGCGAAATAAGTGCGAATTTCAGTTCCGAAACGAAATAAATCGTGGTAAAAAACAGCTTTTTCGGAATTCTACGATTTGTTTCAATTATAATAGGGCTTCAAAATATTTTCCACCAATCATTATTTTGTTGTAAATAAAAAATGCTTGGAAATACTATTCTTTACCCATTCTTTTTCAAAAAAATATTTACGTTTCCAGTGAATCTAGTACAGTTTAGTAGAATTTTTTTGTGTCTGTAGAATTATTATGTGATAAAAAATTCACAGATTTCCATTTATTTGTAATAACAGACTTATTTATAAACTACCCGAAAAGATTTTATTAATCAATATTGGCTTTTCAAGCCTCTTGGCTTTGGTCGTTTAGTTGGTAGGCTAAATAAAATTAAAGGAGTAACAAGCCAAGATGTTGTCAGAAAGATTAGTTCGAAATCAAGGCAAACAAAAAACGAGAGCTAGTCTTTAAATTCAATACAATATTCTTTACGAAAGCTGGAAGTCTGAGAAACTAAGTAGCTTATTTCGCAAAGCACAGTGGAGCTGCAATAAAATTCTGCTTTATATATAAAGCATTTTCCCGAAGTGCTCTGCAAGAAAATATAGCGATTATTCCCTGCGATCTAGAATCAAAATCATTTGACGAAATACTTAACATACCCTAATATCATTTAAGTATTTAATATCATGATTCTGTTGAAAAGCTACAACATTAAATTATTTGCAAAATGTGTATTCAATTCGTGATTGCGTACATTTGGTATTTAAAGACTCGTATTTATCGGTTATCTTTTGTTTATTCAACGAAATTTCGTGTTTTGATTCGGCAGATTAGTGGACTCTAATACACCGAACAACAATAACAATTAGCACACAAAAAACGAAAAGGAAAAATCGTTAACTCTTGTTTTTGAGTCTTTTGGAGAAATAGCATACGCCACCTGAGCCACCTCTGCTTGGTGACGAGTAGACTTGAGTTTTACTTCTATTTCTAGTCCGATTATAATCTTGAAATTAACCATTCTTCAAGAATAACCGACACTCTATGTATATTATTTAAATGAAGTACTGTAGGATTAGCAACAAAACATAAATTCGCAAATCATGACTCAATCCTGCAGATGAAAAAGTCCTACTAAAATATTCTATCATATATGTAGTTCTATAAAAATGCCCAATTTGGATGATCACAAGAAACAGAAAATTGTTTGTATATTAGTTAGCTATTTACTCCAACTTTTTCAAGGTTTATTAATAAATTGAATAGGTACCTTTCAACCGCCTTATCTAAAATGGATCGGCGCTTTATCACGACGTTGACGGGCTCACCCGGCCGGATGAATTCGAACCGAAATTGTGCTCGGTGGCAAATTGCAGAACAATTGCTGAATATAAACTGAAAAACTAAAGGTTAAATACCAAAGCAAACCAAAGTGTGGATGGGAACAAATAAAATTAATAAATTATTTTTATTGAAGAAACTAACGTTATATCTTTGAGAAAAATAGTTAAATAAAATAAATAAATAAATAATTTGTCATTATCCTAGGTACTTCTTCACTTCTTCCACTAGTGGACAAAAAATTGAAGTGAAGAGAAATCAATAACATATTTATTTCTTTTTTATAATAATTTATCTGTTTGAAATTTGACTTGTCTAAGTGCTTATTTTGTAAGCCTAAAGAAATAAAGTTATTGAATCTGAATCTGAATCTGAATCTGAAACTATCTAGGTCTATCCTAGATACTTTATTAAGTGGCCAACACTTTTGAAATTTAAGCTTTAAAAGTCCCGTACGTCATCAGTAACCACCGTGGTACATGCTGAACATCAGAATCAACATCTTTTATTTGGTTCCTTGAATGTGAAAACAAAATATGTGAGTGTAAGAAAATGTGTCAATAAAATATTTGAAAATTCATGAACAATTATGCATTGTTTTGATAAACATAAGTATGTTTTGACTGCAATGCGTATATTACTTATCTAGTAGATAAGACGAATTTTATTTTGAACTTTAAGATGCTGTTTGGATTGTCCAACAATTTTAGGAAACATTTTTATGTAACTCTAATTTATCTATCAACTATCTTCAGCCCGCGGTTTCACTCCCACCTCCGATAAAAAGCCAACAATCTTCATTAACTGGAAATAACAGTTAGTCGACACTCCGTGGAGATTGAATCTGTGATTGGTTTGTCCCCGTGAGGCAATTAGCCGTCAAAAATTGGTTTCTGAAAGCCCGCGTGACCTTCCGAACCTGTTGCGTGATACTTTCTTCAGATGCGAGCAAAAGCGCCGAGAAAAGAGTATTTTCGGGGTAGCCAGCTCTTTTCTTTAAAAATTGATTATCTCTATATTTCCAAATAAAACCTTATTAATGAAAATTATAACGAAAAAACCAAATTTTAACTAGTATTTATATATACACTCGAGAGCAATGAATCCGGGTCACTCAAAGAATCCAAAAAATCTCGGAAAGTAAGAATGCTAGGTTAATGCAATAAATTGTATTTAATAGACAATTTAATACTCCTTAAATGAAAGTATTAAAACTTCTTAGTTATTGTAAAGTTATTCATAAAAAAATCAAATTTGAAAAGGGAACACTGTCGAAGATGGAACTACGAAATTACAGGATTTGTTTTTGCTTTTGTTTGTAATCTGTCATTTATGTTGGTACATAAACCAGGTTGATAGTGCTCAATATTCATTATTCAAGCTGAAATCATGTCGCTTACACTTGAAGAATGCACCAGAATACTTACATTGGTGGAAACCGGCCGGAGTCAGCGCGATACAGCCAGGACTGTCGGTGTGTCGCTGTCAACAGTACAAAGAGTTCTCCGACGTTACGAAGAAACTGGTTCTAACCTACGCAGACCAGGAACGGGCAGAACTAGGTGTACCACAGCACGAGAAGACCGATACTTGGTGAACACCATGCTTCGAAATCGCTTTCTCACAGGAACTGAACTCACAAATCAGTTTCGACGCCTCGGAGGAAGTAACCCAAGTGCATGGACAGTAAGACGTCGGCTTGCTGAATCTAACTTAAAACCCCTTAGACCTGCAAACGGCCCTAAACTGGAGCGTGGCCATCGTATTTCAAGACTAAGATATGCCCAGAACCACGTAAATTGGAGTATTGAAGATTGGTCGAAAGTTATGTTCTCCGACGAATCAAAATTTATGCTCTACAAGCACGATGGAAGACACAGAGTGTATAGAAGACCAGGGGAAAGATTCAAGCAAGCATGCATCGAAGAAAAAGTAGCCTACGGTGGTGGGTCTGTACTTGTGTGGGCCGGCATTTCCTCTGAAAGTCGCACAGAGCTGGTGATCATAGAAAACGGCTCTTTAACTAGCGTAAGATATGTGGAAGAAATCCTCAACGAACACGTTGGTCCATTTATGGTCAATTTGGGTGAGGATGCTATATTTATGCATGACAATGCCCGACCTCATACAGGTAGGATTGTGAATTACTACCTTCAAGAGATGAACATTACTTGTATGGAGTGGCCAGCGCGCAGCCCGGATATCAACCCGATCGAGCATGCTTGGGACGAGCTAGGGAGATGCGTAAAACAACGAAAGATTCAGATTCAGATTCAGATTCAATAACTTTATTTCTTTAGGCTTACAAAATAAGCACTTAGACAAGTCAAATTTCAAACAGATAAATTATTATAAAAAAGAAATAAAATATGTTATTGATTTCTCTTCACTTCAATTTTTTGTCCACTAGTGGAAGAAGTGAAAAAGAAACCACTAGTACATTCATATATAACTTATGTGTCTAATACAATGTTTTTTTTGCCTATCTAAATCTAAGTTTAGTGTGATTTAGATACATGTCAATAATTATTAAAATACGTATGGATATGTAACTAAACATAACATTCATTTTCTTACATGCTATTGTCGGTGTGGAATGGAGCGACATCTGGCCAAGCATTAGTATCATTAACGTAATCATCTATAGAGTAAAAGGCTTTCTTAATAAGATTTTGTTTTATATATTGTTTAAATTTACGAATAGGGAGCTCAGTTGCTTCAGATGGAAGCTTATTATAGAAGCGCACACAATTTCCCATAAATGATTTCCCTACCTTATGTAATCTGTATGATGGAATGTGTAATTTGTTTTTACTTCTTGTATTTCTAGCGTGAACATCACAGTTTTTCAAAAAGTTATCTCTGTTTTTATGCGTATACATTAAATTTTCATAGATGTATTGCGATATTACTGTCAAGATATTTATTTCTTTAAATAATTCTCTCAAAGAATCGCGTGGCTTTAATTTATAGATCGCACGGATCGCCCTTTTTTGTAGTACAAAGATAGTCTGTATGTCAGCCGCCTGTCCCCATAGCAAAATACTATAGGACATAATACTATGGAAGTAACTGAGCCTAGCTGTATCTTCGTCGGTAATATATCTAATTGTTCGAACTGCATAGGCAGCTGAACTAAGTCTGCCTGCGAGAGCATCAATATGCGGTCTCCATTGAAGAGAGGAATCAATATGTAGCCCTAAGAAAATGGTAGACTCTACAAGAGGAATGATCTCATCCCTAAGCATAATTTTAGTAGGGAAATCTCTTACATTGGGTAACATAAATTTTATGCATTTGGTTTTTTTAGCATTTAGTAAGAGATTATTGGCGGTGAACCAATCTAGTATTTGTGAAAGAGAACTATTTACATCGTCATAATTATTTTTATTCCTGTCAACTTTAAAAATCAACGAAGTATCATCAGCAAATAAGACTATATCACAAAGATTTTTCGCTAAAAAAGGGAGATCATTTACATATACTAAAAATAGAAATGGTCCTAATATTGATCCTTGCGGAACGCCTAATTCAATCTTTGAACCCCTAGATCTTTCTTTACCAATATCAACTTTTTGAACTCTATCAGATAGATATGATTGCATAAGGTCCAGTGCCTTGTTATTAATACCATAGTGTTTCAATTTCATAATTAGAGTACCATGATCTACACAGTCAAAAGCTTTAGAAAGGTCACAAAATATACCAATAGCATTTTTTGCTTTATCCCAGGCATCGAATATATGCTTTATTAGAACTGTACCTGCATCTGTTGTCGATCTACCTTTAGTGAAAGTGAAACCCTCCCCCAATCACGCTTCCTGAGCTCAAAATTGCTCTCACAGAGGAATGGGAGAATATTCCCCAAAATCGTATAAGGAACTTGGTGTACAGCATGCCAAACCGCGTAAACGCAGTAATGGAAGCACGAGGAGGTAATACGAAGTATTGAAATTCAAGAAAATCGTCATAAAGTTCAAAAATTTCATGTTTCCTATTTTTGTTTTAAGGAGAGATCAGCAGTTTTTTTTCTTTATGTAATTTTGTGTAAATAAAATGTATGGTGACTCATATTTTTTTAACTTTCATTTAAGGAGTATTAAATTGTCTATTAAATACAATTTATTGCATTAACCTAGCATTCTTACTTTCCGAGATTTTTTGGATTCTTTGAGTGACCCGGATTCATTGCTCTCGAGATTATATACCTCAGACTGTTGCAAACAAACTACAGGTAGTTTAACTGACAATAACCAGTCGGAAGTTCTAGTTGTGTGTTACTTTTTAGCCTCTGACAGAAAAAAAATGGATGAATAACTTCTAAGTTTGACGTTTCTTCTATACTAATATTATAAAGAGGAAAGATTTGATTGTTTGTTTGTTTGTTTGAATTGAATAGGCTCCGAAACTACTGGACCGTTTTGAAAAATTATTTCACCATTAGAATCCAAAATTTTCCGTGATGAACATAGGCTATATAATATTTTCAAAATAGTTAGGGATCCGCATGAAAAATTCAATAATTAAACCGTGCACTATATATTCAACCTCTTTTTCTATTATGGCGCGTCATAATAGAAAAAGAGGCACGGTGGTTGCTTTTTCTCTACGGCCAGTGTCAGTTATGGAGTGTCAAGTCAATGTCAAAAACCCCAATGCTGTTAAAAAATGTAAGGAATCCGTATGAAAACTGTGAAACCCATCGTGTTAGTGTGTATAATTTCTGAAATTTTTGTTTAATACCCGTGCGAAGCCGGGGCGGACCGCTAGTTCTATATAAGTTTCCAGTTTTCATTGACCGTTTGTGTCTATCTGTGGCACCGTAACGCTATAAGCCTTAGAGTCTAAGGTTTGAACCGATTTAAATTAAGTTATTTTATTTAAAACGATTTCATTAAGAGTTCAGCTTTGTTTGAAAAAATTCAACCGTTCTCAGAAAATAATTTATGATAGTTTTGCCTCTGAACTAAGGAAAAATAACGTCGTGAAAAATTGCTTCGTCATAAACTAACAAGAATTGTTTTTTCTCAGCATCTACAGCGGGAAATGATTTATGAGTTGTGTTGTGGCGCTTCGAGGTTATAAATAACGATGAAAATGGTTTCGAAAGATTTTAATTAGGACTTACCCCCAGATCTTTAGTCGTTACCTCGACCTCGACTCTAACTCTACTCAAACTCCTAATGCATTTCTTGATGCTTGAAAAAAAAAATAAAAAAAAAATCTCCACTCGAACTAAACATAGAAAATATTTTCATACAAGTGGAGAAATGAATGGTACCTCACGACCTTGAATGCTCCTCAAAACTGTTTTTGTTTATAATGGATTTTGTAGACTATCTCCATTACATTTACAACGATGAAGCATACACTGCATACAACTAATAATGGTGTCGCATTGATGTATTCAACCTTATTCGAGTAGAGGTGACAAACTGACGACCTCGAGTATTTTTTGAAGGAATGCTCGAGAAACCCTGAGACAATTTGAGTGAAGGATTACACAAATCACATTCTTAACTACAAAAATGTGTGTTATATATGTAAGTAAATTAATAACGCTGGATAATCCGCACATCATCTGGCCCCAAGCTACAAACATTTGTCCTGAGGCGGGAATCGAACCCGCTACAGGCGGACCTTGACAACGCGCCACCGAGGTCGTCAAAATATAACGTAAATCGCAGACGAAGCAATCACCGCTACTAAGCAGCTATCATACGCCCAGCTGCACTAACTAATTATAAACCAGGCGCGAACAGAATGGGATGGAACCATTTCGAACTGAAACAAAGCGGTCGAGCATTACTTTCCCATTTAGTTTATTCTAGAATCCATTTTTTGGAATAAAAGCAAATGAAAGTCAGTGAAAAATGTTTGACGACTTATGTACGTATAGTATCATCGGAACAAATTGCAGAAGGTCGAAAATCTTATGGTTTTGGCAGCTTTCGTTCTTTATTTCATTCGTCTCTGGTTTTAAACGGGAATTTCCATTACTTTGTATGATTTTTAGTGGTTACCTTGTTGTGTCAGTGATTGCCATAATTTTACTTAAGTTTTCATTCAAATTTAATTTACAAAAAAAATCTTGTACTCTAGAATCCAGTACACTTTCATCTCATTAACATCGCGTGGATTACATGAGAAAAGTGACGTAAAATATATATTTTGACAAGGTCCCGTCCCCATGTGATCGCGCGCGGATTCGACTTGTGGCAAGACACTTCATCCGCTTACTACCTACCCTCCTCTCATAATTGCGACCTAGATTCCTCACCAACACCTAGCTATAGGAATATAGTACATAATATAATAGTATCATTTCGGATGTGCCCATTTTCTGGTGACAAGATATTGTATTAAATGTGAAGAAACATATAACATACTAGCGGCCCGCCCCGGCTTCGCACGGGTATTAAACAAAAATTTCAGAAATTATACACACTAAAACGATGGGTTTCACAGTTTTCATACGGATCTTTACTTTTTTTAACAGCATTGGGGTTTTTGACATTGACTCGACATTCCAAAACTGACACTGGCCGTAGAGAAAAAGCAAGCACCGTGCGCTATACAACCTCTTTTTCTATTCTGACGCGCCATAATAGAAAAAGAGGTTGAATATACAGCCCACGGTTCAATTATTGAATTTTTCATGCGGATCCCTAACTTTTTTGAAAATATTATATAGCCTATGTTCATCACGGAAAATTAAGGATTCTAATGGTGATATAATTTTTTAACTCGGTCCAGTAGTTTCGGAGCCTATTCAATTCAAACAAACAAACAAACATACAAACAATCAAATCTTTCCTCTTTATAATATTAGTATAGATTTATGAATACAAATTTTTATGTCACGTAACTACATAATAATAATTAGTTTCCTTATTTTTTTATTGTATATACATATAATTGGTTTAGAAAGTTTTGCAACTTTAGTATCCTGTTTACCTATCGGTACTATTTCTCTTCTTTGTGAATCGAACCTAAAACTAATCAGAAGTAACCACAAGCTACTATTTCTCACTCACAAAATTAATAATTAAATTGATCTCCCCATCAACTGAAAATCTCTCTATTTCTGTGGAAACGGGTGAAAATCAGCAATTAACGCTTGCGCCCGTTGGGGTAAGATCGTCAGTATTCGGGCAACACCGAATGCCCGGGCGGCGGCGGCGCCAGTGTGCGCGAGTCTCCCGTGACAACCGGTCCTTTAAAACGACCTTCGGAACAGTCGCCCTAAATCTCACCCGCCCCTTTCAATACTACGTCCTATGTGTACCTACCTACCAGTGGCTATAACCAATATCCAGTGAGGTGTGGTGTTAAAATTGTGGTTTTGTTTCATCTGTTGATTGAATTACGCGTGAACCTAAATTATTTATGTATTCAAATTTCGATCTTACCAAACCGTACCGTGAACCATACGCGTTGTAGGTAAAAGGAAACGTACATTTTACTTTAAACCTTACCGCACAGTTTTATCGTAATCAAAAATAATATTGACGCAAATATTAAGGCTAAACCTAGGGCAAAATAATTAAATTTTCAATTACCAGCTACTTAAGCACCGTCTGAAGAAAAATTCAATAACTGAACATATCTCAGTTTCAACAAACTGGCGGTAAGATAACCCCAAGAGCACTCTATAGACGCAACAGTTTCTTTCTTCAACGTGTAGCTATAACCCCCAAGGTCTATCCCGTTCGCGAACCGCCACAAGTGTCTAATAGAACTTGAGACAGAATTGTGTTTGCTGGCCAATCAGATGCTGTGATCACGAGATAAAAATATATATTCATGAAGTTAAAATCACTTTCAACCAATAACAGCTTTCTTACATATCGAGAGCATAGATAAAGCTCAAACAGCCTGATCGATACTGATTACATACTGAAGGTACTTAGTATCGCCATCGGATAATAAGAATCTGAATATCTTCATTCATTTTCACCATCCTCTGGCTTAAGATCACTTATTAGCTACCAAAATATCTACGATTGGTAGGTGTTATCTAATTTGTACACTCTAGGTGTTACTATTAAATATTGAACACTTTCACATGGCATGATTTGGATCCCATTTAAACAGAGCTGAATTACCAAAGGAAATTCCAATGAAACAGAAACAAACAAGAACTATTTACGATTGAAACATATGAGATAACTCCAGACTGGTAGCTCAACTGATCCATATCAATACCAGTCGGAACCGTCCCCAAGTTGGCGGCTTTGACTCGCTGTAAAGGTGTTGTTCATTAGAGCTATTATGGGTATCAGATGACTCTTATACTTAGTTATGCAATATGTAAGTATGTGATTTTCATATTGAGATTATGTGTATATTTTTGAGAAATAGTAGGCGTGTGGAGTTTATTGATTAAGAAAGCTTACCGCTTCAGAATTTCGGTTAACAAGCTAGGAAGAGACAGGCAATATTTTTACATAAGAGTATGTATTACTTGATAAGCAGAAGAAGCGCAGAAGTCCAATATATCAATAATTTAGTAAAGATTACGTGTACCCGCATTTTGTACGAAAAAATACGTCGAAACGAGAATTTGCTTCACGTTGAGGGCAAATTGTTAAAAACAATTTTGCCCGCTCGTTCACTGACATTGAAACATTATTTTATCTCACGAGTCTGTCCACATCCATCAGCTGTGTTAGTTGGATACAAAATACAAATACAAAATTATTTATTTGACAATTAACTTAAGAGATAGGTACATATTACTGGGCAAGCCAAGCCTGTATCGCGGGAAGGACGCCTGTTTACAAAAAAAGCTTAGGTTGTAACTTATACAGGGCAAACAAACTTAAATACCTTAAAAATAATTCCAATCAAGTATGTATGTGGGTGATACAGAAACTAAACAAATATATGCACAGATTTTTTTTAATCTTGGTATTTTTACATCGCTCGCTATGTTTATATATTGTGATTTTTTTCACTACAAGGACCAATTAAAGCTTAAGTTCATGAAACTTCAATCATTTTCAAAATCAAGCACGCTTTAGAGGTCATTAAGCAAGAGAATTAGTAAACAAAAGTAGTATATTGTGATTTTTTTTACTACAAGGACCAATTAAAGCTTAAGTTCATGAAACTTCAATCATTTTCAAAATCAAGCACGCTTTAGAGGTCATTAAGCAAGAGAATTAGTAAACAAACGCCTACGCTGGGCAGGTCGTGCAGTCCTGTAGTAGCGTGGCGCCCACGCGCAACCGTCTACGACCCCTGGTTAATAATGTATATCTCTGTTCACAAAACCATAGATAGCTAATTATAGCAAAGAATCAACACTCGCTTGCACTTAATACAAACTAAGGTCACGGTCTCTCTGTATGAGGTTAGAGGTCGCGCCTAAGGGTGTAAACACAAACCGGTTACAGGTAGGACTAGATCGGTACAGATCAGTACCGATTAGTACCGGTATAATAGTTAATGCAATCTTGCGTTCGTAGCTCATAAAGAAATAGGTTGAAACTTGTCGGCACGGATATTCTGCAACGATCCGCAGGTTTAAGCATTTACAAGACATTATGGTCCCTAGAACAGATTTACCTGTTTCTAATGTAGTTTAACCGGTAACTAGCAGTACCTAACCCACCCGTACTAATATACCGAGACCTAAAGCACCTGTATTTTAAGTTTGCTCTCTAAGGCACCACGTATCTAGGTGAGCGAAGTGAAGTGTTTAGAAGCCGTCTCTAATTTAACTGTTAAGTAGCTACGCCCGCACACCCGCGCTTTCCCCTCACTCGCAGCGCCGCCCGAGCAAGTCAATAATTCATTAAATTTCTCTTCTGACATTCTCATTACATTAAAAAACTCAATGGGATCCTCTTTAATCAGTTCATCAAAAAGTTTAACACTAGCTCCACACTCAGATCTTCTGCTTATCCATTTTCTTTGCCATAACTTTGACGACCTCTGTGGCGCGGTGGGCGAAGGTCCGCCTGCGGCGCAGGAGGTTGCGGGTTCGATTCCCGCCTCGGGACAATATTTGTACGATCTGCAGATGTTTGTTCAGGACGTTCTGGTCGTTTTCTATGTATAATAAAAAATATCTAAATATTATGTATTAATATTGTATTATGTATGTATATCAGTCATCCAGTACCCATAACACAAGCTCTGCTTAGCTTGGGGCTAGATGATGCTGTGTGGATTGTCCGGCATTATTTATTTATTTATTTTTATAACTTCTTAGGTCTTTAAATTTCAACCAATAATTCATGTTCAATTTCCGAGGCGATAACGCCAACTATATCTATTAAAATTTCTCTTAGTTCTGACCACTGTTCGTCCTCCATATCGCACCGACAGAGCCACTTTGAACCTGCAGAATCAACTAAACACTGTGTGAACGTTCTGAATACACTTAACACTTGAGACCAAATAAACACGTTAACTAATCACTTATTACTCGCACTTGCACTAAACAAAGTGTAAACCAGCTATAACGCTGGATTGCCATGCTTATTTGTCAACTCGCTTGCTTGAAAATCGCGAGCGTGTTGGCACCATCCGATTTTACCTTTTTTGTCGTCGATATTATAGCAGAGTTCCTCATCCAAAATACCTGTTCATCAGAAATAGAACGGAGGTTGCGCATGTGAACAAAATTGAATATAAAAATGTCCATTGATCTTTTTCTAAGATTCATTTACGTACATAAATGCTTTTGGAGTACCAGGAGAGCAGAAGTGTATTGGAGGACAACATAATTATGCGTACGTACTCGTAGTACGTACGCGAGTACAACGCTCCAATTAGGAAGTTGTTAGTGATTATGATGTATTGCGGGGATTAGTGTATATTAATGATTTAACTTTTTTGATTATCATAAGGTATATTATTAACATGTTTTTATGAGAGTTACTCTAATAATACCATGTGCATTTTTTGTAATTTGTCGAGACAAAGAGTAAGTGCCGGTTTCTACGTCTATTAGCATCGCGGTAGTAGTTATATTCACTTGCCTCGGTACTGCTACCTCCACTTAATACTGCCTTACCTCAGGTGTAACGATTCATGTGACAGACTTTTAGTTTACTCTGGGGGCATTTACAAATCGGTAGGTTTCAAGGAAATGCCTGAAACGATTACGAAGTTCTTGCGATTAAATAAAGAAATATAAATTAAGTACTATTTTTTTTATTGAAGTTAAATGGATACAGTTATGCATAATTAGTCCAAGCGCCAAATTTCATTTTTTGATTTTTTTGCATTTTTGTAATTACTTGGGCATAATTTAGCCATAGGAAAAACACTCTTGGAGCTAGCTTCACTCTAAGTGGTATTTTTTGATACCCAGTCCAAGCGCCTTCTATAGCAAACAATATATTTTGATACGCAAAACAAGCCCATTAACCAATTTAAAACTAATAACCAAATTTCGTAATAGAAAACACATTTCCATTTATACATCACAAGCCCAAACGACGTAGTGTTATGCATCAGTAGTCCACGCGACAGTTGTTTGTTACTTGGACTGGTTTTGCAAAACAATAAACATTAGTTTGATTCGTAACGCAAACCAATAATCTCAATTACATTTGTCGCATAGACTGCTGATGCATAACAATAATTGAAGTTACTTAATTACTTATTCCCGCCTCTGGCCTCTTATGATCAATTTTCTGTCCGTCTGTTTAAGAAAGCTGATACATCTGAAATGATTGTTATCTTGTTTTTAAAATACTCAACAACTTGTTATAAGATTGTTGATTTTTTTTAGACATTACATATCGCACCTCCAGTATAGAAGTGACTCATCTCAAAAAATAGGGAAAATGAGTTTAATATGTAGAAAGACTCAGAAAATAAAACTGCATCGGCTAGTGATTGAAAAAGTGCCACTTGTTGGTTAGAATATTAAAAACAGAATATGTGCGTCTCTTTAATTACGGCGGTTCCACATCCCTCTCCCCTAAAATAGTGATCCTGTTTAGTATTGCGTCAGCAAAAGTCTTCGCGAGTTTAGTAATGGAAGGACCTTAAGCCGAATTCAACACTGTAATACGCAAATATCCGGTAAGATTGTTATGAATTTGGAGAAATAAAGTGATCTCTTTGTTATTTTGTGTTATTGTAGTACATTAAACCTAGTTAATTAAAAAAAAAAGTAATTTGAATTATATCACGTTTAATACTCAATCTATTCTTATTAATGACCGATTAAAGTTAGGGTCAGTTTTGTTCTTAAACATAGAGTAACGTAACGTTGTTGCCTTATTAGTTAATTTTGTCTATTTAATATTATATGCCGTGTGGTGCCGGCATAGAATGCCGTGTGGTGCCGGCATAGAATTTCACCACCCCAACTCTTCTTGTGCTGATGCTATCTATGGCGCTCATTAGGGGAGGCCTATGTCCAGAAGTGGACTAATTATAAGCTGGTGATGTTGATGATGATGTTTCCAAATATTTTCCAGTTTTTGTATGGTTCTATAATTAATAATAATGTTCTATTTAGGTAACAATTAATTTGCGAAAGTTAACATTGAACATGGTAGATTAGATAGGTTGGTCTTTTGCTAGATATTATTTTATGAAGTGGAATAATTAACCCATTCTGTTATTTTCACTAATCTTTTTAACATTTTATTGTAGATAACTTCTGAAGCAACACCTTATGATATTCAGATAAGGTGTGATTGCTTAATTTTATTAACTTATGAGATACGTGACCATACACGTTCCACAATGAAAAAAGATGTTGCGCGGACATTTCTTGATTTGATTTATAAGTTCTTACTTATAAATAGGAACTTATGATTAGAAATAGAGAATATCTCTCTAAATTTCCTGCTTTACCATTGTGATTTTAATTTAATGATCAAGTTACTGATAATTTAATAAGGTAAGAAAAGAGTACATTTACTAAGAAACTGTTTTTTGGATTTTACTAAAAAGAGGTTTTTTTTAAGTTTGATATCTTTATATTTGATTATTTCATTGTTGTCTTATATACGTGATATAAAAGCTTTTTAAGTCACCTGAGTAACGCTTTTCTCAAATCTATAACCGTGTAAGCTTTCATAATACGGGCCTTCAAAATCGTTTATTGGTATAGTTTCTTATGCAAAGTGTGTTAAACTATAGCTGTTCCACTAACGATCCATAAGAAAAGCACAGCAATAGTTTTAAGAAAGTCAATCATGTTACGTTAAGGAAAACGTTTCAAAAATCGATACCATTGTCTTTCTTATAACTAATCACCGAGAATTTGTATTGCATCTTTTTTTTAGGATTGTCTTTAATTACAATGGGTATACATTGTTCAAGAATGTAAGTTTAATAATGTTATACTGTTGAAAACCGATTTTTGAGATTTTTTTATTAAAAGGTAATTAAAGTGAACTAAGTTAATTATAGTGTTTTTCCAATAAATGTGTTAATCCCATCGAACTAAAATAAAATGCAAAGGTTTATATTTAACCAAATATTTTGCCGAGCATCTCGGAATAAATAAACTTATTTACAAATAAGTCATTAGTATTTATTTACATTAGGTTTTTTTAAAATGTTTATTACTTATATAATTTAAATAAATTTTCATAAAGTAATAATTTTAAAATATAGATAAAATACCACTTTATACTATGATTTGTAAATTATATAGAAAATCCGTAATTTGATTGTGCCATGATACAAATTATGTAAAAATAATGCAAACCTGAAAACTCTAAATCACATTTACCAAAAAACATTTTTTGAAGACGTTTTTTGAGATGAGAAACTTCTAATCTGGAGGTGCGATATATTACTTGTGCCATTTGTATAGTTTTTTATTTATGTTTCTCAATCCTCTATATCATCCCCTCGTTTTAAATGCTGAGTAAATAATGGGTATCTTAGGTTTTTTTTTATTTACACGTGATATCAACAATCTATTCTTTCGAATTGAATTACGCATCAGGAGTCCAAACGACATAAATGTCGCTTGGACTCATTTTGTAAAATGAAAACATCATATTTTTCGAGAGTCCAAGTGCATTTTTAGCTATATCTTCCAAAATATATACTTATTTTATGTTTTTTTTTATGTAGAATGTTAAATTACAAATAGAAGCTTCGATGCACATAGATTTACTTTCAGACAATACAGATACAAATCTTCTGCGAATAAAAACGCGTTTATGTCATTTCTCAAAAAACTGAAAATGGCGCTTGGACTAACTATGCATAACTGCATCCAAATGACAATTGGTATACTACACAATGCAAACAGATACCCATGTTCATTCCAATGGTCCTATCCATCCTGGGTTGTCTGGTAGAGACGGCTCTTGAGCTATAAGACCGCCAATAGTCACTATCTTGTAATTTTTATTTTGTTTCGTAAAAATTTTTATGTACCTATACCGACAGACATTTGCATTTATCCCAACAAAAATGTTTGCAATAAAAAGCAAAATGTGTGCAAAATAGTAATAAAAAATCAACCAAGATAAAAGATCGAAGTATAATTGATATTTGTGAAACTTTCACAGATTCTGACGTATAATAGTGATTTGAAGTTCGTAATTGAACTTCACCATTAAAACGCCTTTGTTTCCGGTCCCCTATGCGTGTTATACCTAAAAGCATTTGGAAACGGAAGTTTCCATCAGCTTTTTATAAGTTACCTACTACGTTCGTATTCTAAAAACTTTACAATGTAGGCGTCTCGTACAGTGTATACCGGGTATTCCAACAACATTGGGCACACAGTTTTCGTTGTATTTCTTTTTTTACTTTCGACTAAAGATTCCACATAGATTTTTTTTCATAAAATAATTTTTACCGAGAATCTACAAAAGTTCTTTGCTTTTCTGCACTGAAAAACAATTTTTTTTTAATATCTAGCACGTAACTCCTTTCATACCTTTTCGATAACTCTCACGGTTTCAGACTTACCCTTAGTGGTCCTGAAAAATACTCACCCTGTAGACTGTAGACCAAAGTTGACCTTTAAAATAACAAATATGTAGACTAGACATATTATAAGGTCATTGCTCTTGGTAAAAACCAAAGTTTCAATGAAAATTATCTTGTTCTAAGAATTTTACAATAGAATAACTTTTGATAACATAATTTAACTTTTGGAGCGTCTGAAACTATTCATAAATTAATTTATGTAATTTTTAGCGCGTTAGATTTAGTGATATTTTTTTTACAGAAGAACCTGATTTTAAAATGGGTCTACATAAAATTTTTGTAATAATTTCATGACAAAACAATTATTTAGAGTAGAAAAAAAAACAATAAAGATTTTAGAACTTACCTATTTAATAATCAATATAATAATTCCAGAGTGTGTGAACAGATTAATTTTGAAGTAAAATTTCTATACTATTCAACATAAAAAATTGCAGAACAAATGTTGAATCCTTCGTCATATTTCGTGGCATCTTTACACAAGTACAAGAAGTAGATTATCATTTGGTTACATACCTTTTACTCTAAATAATTTACTGCCTCGCATATACTAAAACTCCATACGTTTAACCATAAAAGTACTATTGGCTTGGGCAATCAATAGAAAGACATTTTATTGCTTCTATAACGGGTTCTCCATTTCCGAGCACTCATTTCCCGCCCGACTGTATGCCGTCCGGTGGAAAAATCGGAAACTTGTCGGTTATATTTATTCTGCTTTGTTAACAGCTTGACTGCCTTTGTTTAAGTCGTTGTGTTGTGACTACAAAAACCAAGCAATTATCAGTTTTCTATTTATCTATAACTAGCGGCCCGCCCCGGCTTCGCACGGGTATTAAACAAAAATTTCAGAAATTATACCCACTAAAACGATGGGTTTCACAGTTTTCATACGGATCTTTACTTTTTTTAACAGCATTGGGGTTTTTGACATTGACTCGACATTCCAAAACTGACACTGGCCGTAGAGAAAAAGCAAGCACCGTGCGCTATACAACCTCTTTTTCTATTCTGACGCGCCATAATAGAAAAAGAGGTTGAATATACAGCCCACGGTTCAATTATTGAATTTTTCATGCGGATCCCTAACTTTTTTGAAAATATTATATAGCCTATGTTCATCACGGAAAATTAAGGATTCTAATGGTGAAAGAATTTTTTAACTCGGTCCAGTAGTTTCGGAGCCTATTCAATTCAAACAAACAAACAAACATACAAACAATCAAATCTTTCCTCTTTATAATATTAGTATAGATAATATCGTAATGTTCACCGAAAAAGCTGTATAAAACCTTATTCCTTTTAAATTGTACGATCTGCAGTTCAGGGATTTCTGGTCGTTTACTATGTATAATAAGAGATATCTATGTAATATATATTGTATTATGTGCAACAGTCATCTTATACCCATAACACAAGCTCTGCTTAACTTTGTGCTAGATTATGCTGAGTCGATTGCCAAGCATAATTTATTAAGTAATCTCAGTTTAATTAAGCCGAGTGCTTGGTATAAGTCTTATACTAACCAAAAGACCTTTCCTTCCGATCAACTGCGTGATAATTATATAATACCTACTCAAAAACTTTTACTTTTAGCGCAGCCTTAGATGGGTTTTAATTTTAGTAAAGAATATAAAACCAGTGCGGATCAGAAATACAGTGGATTTTAACCAGTGAAGTGATGGTATAGCGGAACAATGAGCGGAATAGGTCCGTCTAGTGTTTGGGCGGCTCAGAAGCGGCTCGAGTCGTGGGCGCGAGCGGCGCGCGAGCGGACATCCAGTGCTAGCAGCGGACAGAGCCACAACTCTACTGACAGCTACGGGGATGACAAGTCGCATGGAAGTCCTAATGTATGAACTAAACTCTTACCATCACAATAATTTAGTTAATTTAAAATTTGAAACCTTTCAGCGTTTGCCATTTCTAATTTGTTTATGTATGTCTATGGTATTACTTGTTTTAGCTATTTAGATATACTCGACGCACGAAATGGGACAAAAAGTTTAGCTAGTTTTTTCGCCTCGTAGCAAAACGCTCGAACTGTAATTTGGTTGTTTACTTCAAGTCGACGACGCTCTTACAAAGCTTAAAGGTTTACAATAATCGAGAACACGTTTGAGTTTATTAAGGAACTCAGGAGCAGGTAAGGTGCTGGATATGTACTCGATGGGTGCATCACACATACTATGTATTTTATCGTCTCATTGACAGCATTTTGATTGCGAATGAAAAAGAATAAAATTAAAAATACTTAGTATGAGTGAAACCATAGAGCTAGATTGTTATTTATTTATTCATTCAAAAATCAGATAACAATAAAATTATGTATCAGGTAAGAAAATTATGTTGCAAAATTACATGAAAAGAAGACATCAGATTCAATAACTTTATTTCTTTAGGCTTACAAAATAAGCACTTAGACAAGTCAAATTTCAAACAGATAATTATTATATAATAAGAAATATTTTTTTAATAATTTGCTCTTCGCTTCATTTTTTTGTCCATCAAACATTTAGAAAGAAATAATAATAGGTACTCGTATGACAGAATAATTATTATGTACAATGGTTATTATCAAAATTTTGTATTAGTCTTAATTCACCAACTGAAAATGACTGCTCCAACGTAAATGGTAGTAAGTAGCTAGGATAACCAATAATAACAATAAATTACCTTCAGGCCGTTGGCTGGACAGTGAATGCGTTGCTGCATTTTCAGGATACTTGCACAAAATAACTTTTATTATCTTCTTGTCTGCGTCGCGTTTTAAAAGACTTACAGCCAGACACAAGTTACGACTCTTTCTTTTACTTAGATGCCACTTTTCACCCTAAGTGGTATTTGTCGAGCCTTCTCTTCATACTTGCGTCAACAATAAAGGCAACAGCCAAATCTTCCTCTTTTTTCAAAGAATTCTTAGCATTTTCTAGAGGTACAACAAAGCAAACAAGCTTTACCTCTCAACAATGCTGCATAAGAAATTATTTTCTACCTTCCATTATAATACATATATCCCCTTATTCGAAATAAGTACGCACTTCAACTACTGGAGAAGCTATGCGCTTCGCTGCTCAACAAGTCTTGGCCAGGATTTTCTGTATTCTCAATTACTTAGGTGGGTATTAAAGAAGTGTATTGATTTTTAAAGTGAAAGCTTTTAGCTTGGAGAGAATTGAGAAGTGTGATAGAATCATAGGATTTACCTAGTAAAATGTCTTACGGCGGTATGTTAAATTTTAAGTTATTGTCACAGCATATATGAGTACATAATCATAGTACATTACACATTTATTACTATACAAAATACAATATTTTCCAAGAGCGTGATATTTGTTTTCGTTGAGTAGATTGAAAGTTTTCTGATATCCCTTCTCGGTCACATAGGTTAACAAGCAATGTTTTATTTGATAATGATAACACTTCCTCCTCCTCTTTAAAAATCAAAGATATTTTATGAATGACAACAACAAAACCGTTGCAATAATGCATGGGTACGCTAAAAACTTATTTAAAGAAATAAACTTATTAAACAAACTTCAATATAATGTAAACTCAGTGCACACGAAAATTCACGAGTATGAAATTAATAGTATAAAAACTTTCAAAACCAGAAAATGTTTCAAGCTGCTGCGATATATTTTCAACAAAATATTCCAAAAAATCGACTATTCTAGGATGTTATTCATCAATAACCGGTCCCCTTCTTCAACAGGAGATGCTGATACCTAAGGAGCAATGCCGCATCCAGCCTCTGAGCATGGAAGGTCGGGCAGCGATTTCCCTTCCCCACGCGCGCCTCACCAGAACACCCTCTATATCTTCCCAGAGCAGCCTGGATAGCGGCACTTCTAGAGCTACCGTGAGTTACCTATACTGTCATTTGTTTTGGCGACTATTTACCCCATTAGGATTCATTATAATACCACATCCGGCCTGCAAGCGAGATACCTGCCTATCTCGCTCTCTCAACCGCACCTCACCAGAGCCCTCTATAACTTCGGAAAGACAACTTCATTGGAGATGTGTAATTGCTTATTTTGAATCTATTTTATTGTTACTTGGAAATACTACGTAGTTGTTGTTCTCAAATCTACTATTAAGCATGCAGTGTTTACCTATTTTATATCTATTAGGTTGTACAATTATCTACTTAAAGGTGCTTGTATTTATATTATTGTAACATTGTAACACCCACTGGTAAACCAAATAAATAACTTCGCGGAGCTGCCTGGATAGCAGAACTTCCAGAGCTTTAGTGAGTTTACTCGTTTACTAGGAATTACCCTCCTACAATATTATCTTGAATTTTTTTTTATTAGAGAGATAAATCTCGAGCCGGTCTACAAAACGCTTTTAGTTACCCAGAAACACTGAAAGTCAACATAAAGTTATCTTATAGTCCATCATCATCAGTCTATAATAGTCCACTGCTGGACATAGGCCTCCTAAATATTTATCATTTGGGGGTTATTGCCCATAATCCCCTCGCATGGCATGCGGGTTGGGGATCGCAGTTCTGTAGATTTGGTCTGCAGAGGGCGCCGCTCTTACGACACCCACGGGAAGAGTCGGGATGGTGAAATTCTATGCCGGCACCACACGGCTTATAGTTAAGTCATATATATTCATGTATATCATCATAAAATCGAGACACGGTTGTGCACTTACTGGTATATTAAATTATAGATAAAACTATCCGTAAGTTTTAAAACGAACTTACAGGTAAATTAATTTTGAACCGTCAGTTTTTGCAGTACATATTTTTTGTTAGCTACAACCGCTTTATATTGAATTTTTCAGATTTTTTATCTTACACGGTCGGATCAAACACGCGGTTTTATATTTAACTGGCGGTATGCCCCGGCTTCGACGAGTATTTAACAAAAATTTAATTTTTATGTAGATTCCTAACTTTTTTGAAAATATTCTAGCCTATGTTCATCAGGAAAAAATAAGGATAGTAATAGCAAAAAATTTTTCACATCGGTGCAGTAGTTTCGGAGCCTATTCAATTCAAACAAACAATCAAATCTTTCCTCTTTATAACATTAGTATATATTTCATGCTAGCTACACAATGGTAGTTCAGGTTTATTCCATTAAAACGTGCAATATTTTGAAAGTAGGTATTTACTCTCACTGAAACATCAAAACGGATTTCCACGAAACATATTCACAGAAAATCGCAATTCACAACGCTGTACTGGACACATATCACGGCTCTTGAAGCTCTGTATACAATTCTAGGTAAATTCGCCCAGTATTTTACTATTTTCAAATATACTTAAAAAGGTTAGGGTATAGCAACCTAGTCTAAAGGTTATTTCATTATACCTAGTTATGTTAAGGTAATAATAAAACTATCCGAGCGTCTGGTCGAAGCAAGAGCTGATGAGTATCTGGCGCAGCGCATCAGCATTGCCATTTTTCCATACAGTGAGGCAATGTAGCCAGCGTCTTGGGGACGCTTCGCATTGATGTGGACCATTTGAGCTACCTATAGATTGTTTGCAGTTAGCTCTATTGTTTCAATTATAAATACTAGTTCTACGAGTAATTTGGTTATTTAATTGTAATTTTTTGTGAGTAAATACATATATTAAATACCCTATGCATTTATTCAGCCATAAATTACCTAGTGTGGCTGTAAACATTTGAAAAACCACAGAAACATCCACGCGAATAAATCACAAATCACACAAACGTATCACTCGTGCCAGATACGGGCTTACTATCCAATTAAAAGCTTTCACTTGCCTAACCACATGCTAAAGTACATACTAGCGAGCTGCAGCGTAAACCGTAGCTTGCCGTTATTTGTGTTCATCAAATAAAATTGTATACCAGAAAAAGAACGTAACAAAAGACATTATATAAGACAAGTACAATGCGGCCTTATCGCTTAGAAGCGATCTTATCTTAAAATTTTCCTTCCTATAAAATATCCAGTAGGGATAATAAGAGTAAATATAAAAGTGGCTCCCAAAGTTGACAGGCGTCCGACCTATTTAATAAAAAAGTCAATATTTAACGGTAGCTTTTAAATTTTGATCTTTTTGATGTCTATGATGATGCTGTGTTGATTGTCCAGCATTATTGATTTATTTATTTGTCTGCCATTGATATCGTAACTTCCCAATAATCTGATTTTTCTACATTATAATCAGAATAATTATGTAACCTGTAACTAATAAGTTATCAATAAAGAATTATGATTTCTAAAAAAAAGGTTTGATACTTTAGGGTTTTTTTAGTTACTTGGTTACCCTTGATGGAAATTAGTGCAGTAGACAGTAAAAATTGTTATGATGGTGCAAAGTCAAACATTCAACGAGGTTTTTCTTTTTTTGCAATATTATTATAGTGGAAAACTAAGAGAAATTTTTCAAAAGCAAGCATACTTGGATTTTATTCCCAATATCCGAATTGAGGTAGGTAAAACGTATCTATACTTATAATAAAACTGTAACAGGTCCAATTCTGTACATTGAAGATATTTTGAATTTTTTTATTGGAGAGCAGTATATTATCAATACTGAAGCCAAAACTGTATTTTTTTTTCATTCATGTCTGTCTATCTGTCTGTCTGTCTGTCTGTCTGTCTGTTTCTTAAACGCGCATCACGCCGAAACTGCTAGATGTATTCGAATGAAACTTGGTGCGATTTGAGGTCATACTACAAGAAAGGACATAGGATACTTTTATCCTGGAATTCAGTAAGGTTCCCCTGGGAGAGGGGATGAAAGCAAAATTCTTTAACCTCGCATTACGCCGAAACTGCTGGATGCATTCGAATCAAACTTGGCGTGATTTGAGATCATACTATGAGGAAGAACATAGGATACATTTTATCCTGAAATTCAGTAAGGTTCCCCTGGGAGAGGGGATGAAAGCAAAATTCCTTAACCTAACCATCATGCCGAAACTACTGAATGCATTCAATTGAAACTTGGCACAATCTGAGTCCATACTATGGGGAAGGACATATAATATATTTTATCCCGGATCTCAGTAAGGTTCCCGTGGGAGAGGAATGAAAGTAAAGTTCCTTGACCGCGCATCACACCAAAACCGCTGAACGTATTCGAATGAAACTTGACACGATTTGAGTACATACTACGAGTAAGGACTTAGGATACATTTAATCATACATATTATTGTATTTTATGTTTTATTTAGGTTTCATTTTTACCGAGGGTCCCGCTAGCTAGACTAAAGCCTGATCTCTTGCGCTTCGACTAAGGAGTCTAAAGAGTTAATAGACAAGATTTTTTTCTCGATAGCGTGACATTTTGCCTTTTTCTCCACGACAACAGAGACGACAACGAGTCAAAGTGACATTCTATTTTCTGTTTTGTGATCTCATTTGTGATCTCTGAAAAACGATCATAGACAATCGTTTTTCAGAGTTTGTGATCAATGAAGACAAAAAATCTGGCAGAAATCCTTCCGTTGTTTAATTATAAATTGTAGAATATCCTCTCAAGAACGTTACGTAAGGTCATAATAATGGTTGAATAATATGTTTTGTACATAATATCCTATAGGTAAGTACCACTCAATGATGTATTTATTTTCTTTAAATTTGCACCCTATTTCGCCTGAATAGGTATCTAATAGGTAGAACTTATTACTAGGGATGTTACGGAGGTGGTTTAACGGAACCGAAGTCGGAGTCGGAGTTTTAAATTTTGGTTTATCGGAGTCGGAGGCGGAGGCGGAGTCGGAGTCGGAGGCGGAGGCGGAGTCGAAGGTGGTGGCAGAAGAGAGATTAAGAGCAGAATGTTAAGGGGAGGATTAATCAAATATTAAAAAAAGTAAATAGTACAAATACAAACATTATTTAATCAACCATTCTCTTTAATTTACTTAAAATTATAAACTTAAATAACATACTTAGTCGTTAAAAATTAACAGCAGTTAGAAAATTAAATCAAATGAATGGACTCTAAAAGTAGCAAATTATCTTCTTAATATAATGGAACGAGCGATTTTCTGGCGACAACGCCCAGCCTAAACCGCTGAAGCTAGAAAGCTGAAATTTGGAAGGAGGGTTCCCCATTGATGGGGAGGTTAATGGGGTGGATGGGAATATATCCCTTTTACAACACAAGCACCCGCTAAGAAGGGATTTTTGGAAATTCAACCTCTAAAGGGGTGAAAAGGGGGGGTGGAAGTTTTTTTGGTCCTTTTTCTAACTCTGTAACCGGTGCCCTGATTCACTTGAAATTTACAGGAAATACTAAACATACAAAAATATTTAACACGTGTTTCAGAATATTCCTGAAAATTGGGTGAATCAAGTTTGAGATTCGTTGTTTGGCTCCGTATTGAAATGTCTTTAACTTTTTAATATAGCATACTAATGACTTGAAGCTTTCAGTATGTACTGAAAAATCTATAAATTAAAACACGTGTTTCAGGATTTTAAAAAATGTCACAACATAAGTATGAAAAGGAAGTCGAACTATTGAGGTTATTGTGGTGAAATTTATCAACCATTGAGCCTATTGGCTTAAAATTTACAGAGAAAACTACACAAACAAAAATATTGAATACGTATTTTAGGATTTTTCAAAATAATCCTGAAAATGCGATAAAAACTGATATTCAAGTTTAAGATGGGCTAAAGTAGCATTCGGACACGGTCAGTGTAGTGTGTCGTACTGTGAACGTGGACATTCCTGATTCAGAAGACGGATTGAGGTTAGTCGTGGATACTGCCGTCAATTCTTGGCAGTAACTCGCAGAACACCCAGTCGCCCCGTGACCACGATCGCTGCAACGCGATGGAAACGTAGGGGAAAATAAAAACAAAAGGTACGCGATAAATACCCGATAAATATTCTAAATAAAGTAGAATGTTTGAAGTTCATCGTGTCATTATCATTCACTATGAAAAAAATACAGTAAATCGTTATTATTTAAATAAAACCCTTATAACGGGATAACGGGATACCTACATAATATTTAAAGCGGGTTTCAGGAATTTCCGACTCTTAAAATAGGGTATTAACTGATTTCGTCAAGATTTTTTACCCTATAGTCCACGCAAATGAAATTGCGAGGGGGTCAGCTAGTATTTAATAAACAAAAGCTTTGCAGCTTTGTCTCCGTCTAATCTATTTCTTAGCGGGTCATAGATTAGGCCAGCCCCACTAAAAAGTTATTCGCTTGCTACTAAGCCTGGCGGGCAATCGATTGAAGGGGTTGGAATTTTGTATTTCCATTAACTTTCCACCACAGTAATGGATCATCATTGATGTGGATGCGTTTTTCTCTATTATTATTAAGTAAACTCTTAACTCTTGCTGACCGTAGCCGCCGCGCGTCATCGCCCGCTATCCTCTATGCTTCGACCTCTGATTTAAACCTCCGATTGAAAGTTTCGGAACAGAAGTCGGAACCGGAGGTGTAATATCAATCGGAGGTTCCGACATATCGGAGTCGGAGTCGAAGCTTCGTAACATCCCTGCTTATTACTACCTACCTATTAATTTCAGGCAAAGTAAAATGTAAGTATGGTCCATGCAATCCTCATAAACATGTTCAAATGTCACGTAAAATCCTTAGATCAAAGAAACTACAGATAGTTCGTCTGATGCTATTTGCACTGAGAGATAATATGCAAGGTGTACCAACAATTTTAAGCATAAGTCGTCGAAGATTTAGCACGTAACTCCTTACTTTTCGATAACTCTCACGGTTCCACGCTTCTCCTTGGTAGATCTGAAAAAACTCAGCTTTATATTATGATGGTTTAAAATTAGACACATGACGCGAGTCCCTGGTCATTTGTAGTTTCTTTCATCCAAGGAAACCTCATTCTGTCCTGTCTCCATTTGAACCGAACTACGAGAAAGAAACTAAGCCAATCATGTTTTTATTTTTTGCAGTAAATTAATAATATTTATGGACACTGACACTGGCTGACGTGTCCAAAAGTCCTGTAAGGTCTAAAGAAAATATAGCACTATGATTTTGATTTTGGGTTTTCTACAAGTAAGTTCTTAATCTATGATCTATTGTCAAGTAGAACCTTTAGATCAAAAATACTTATGATATTGCGTGCGTTGCTCGCACCGCACCGCACCGACTTTTGAGACGCAGCTCTCCATCTTTATCTATAGTTTTCCGCTGCTGGAAGAATACTCAAACGTGTCGTGTGGTTCTGTTCTGTGATACCAGAGGCATAATGAAGTGATTAGTTCAGTAAAAAAGGGGCCCCAGTCGAACGTCTCGAAACCAAAACCGTAAATAAGAGCAAGTAAATATTTTTATCCATAACGCATCTACTGCCCTGCTTGCAGAGGAGGAAAACGTCTGCAGCTATGAAAGTTTAAGTTAAGAGGGCTCATGGGGGCTTAAAAAAGTCAAGTCAAGCAAGGAAAGCTTAGAGCAGACTTTCTATAAAAAATACATTTTTAAGACATCTTTCACTCCCCAGCAAGACAGGAGAGGAGACGGCGGCGGCGGTGGCTGCAGTGAAGTCGCGCGGTGCGTGTCTGCTAGCTACTCATCTGACGTGTCCAAATTCTAATCTATACTGTCCACCCGGTCATCAAATGCTTTATGTATTATCTTTCTGATAGATTTTTTATTTTATTGTTTGTTATCACCTAAAAATCACGAGTATGGTAGGTATGTATATTTTCACTAAGTTATATTTCAAATTATAACAGCATTTAGAAACATTAAATTGTTTTTAAATTTCTTCCATTATAAGTCGTGTACAGAATGTTGATGAAGATAACTGCGGCACAGTATACATATGTAGGTACTGTCCCGCGTAGATCAATATTTGATTTAGATTTTTAATCCTATCCTATCCATACAGGCAATTTTGCTATTTACCTAAATATGTATGTAAATACATTAAAAGTGTAACAAGGAAATACAGCTCATTGAGGTTTTGTTTTTATTTAATAGTAGAAACTGTACCTAACTAAAACAAATGTATGGCAATCGCGGACGAAGTCGCGGGTACAGCTAGTTTTATATATATCCGCTGCCGCCTTCATCCGTCACTATCTATTCCCAGGCGGTTCTGTAATGTTCGTTTAGTGTGGGCGTGAAAATCACTTTTGTGCTTTTGATTTTTTTCTGCTGACAAAGAAGAAACAACTGGAAAAGTGAAATAACTGAACTGACTGAATCAGAGTGTTTTTGTTTGCTATTCCATTTCTGACTCAAGAACTAAATTGTACTTAGAAACGCACCAACTAGCGACGCCCGGTATTACCCGCGATTTTGTTTCTAACCAGCTAATATCTATACTAATATTATAATGAGGAAAGATTTTGTTGTTTGTTTGAATTGTATAGTCTCTGAAACTACTGAACTGATTTGACAAATGCTTTCCCTTAGAATTCTAAATTTTCCCTGATGAACATAGGCTAAAGAATATTTTCAATAAAATTAGGGTCCGCATGAAAAATATTTTTTTTGTTAAATACCCGTTCGAAGCCGAGATCGAAGGACCGCTAGTTTTTAAACAAAGACAAGCTATTCTTTGCTTAATTACATTTAGATCGTTTCTGCCATTTGAACGTAAAAAAGTAACATGCTAACACAAAATTAAATAGCTATACTGCCAAAGTTTCTAGACCGGGAACCTAAAGGCTAACTACACTAAACGACCGCTAGAGACCCTTCGTGTACAATCTAATAATATTTTCAGGATGATGTTGGGTCTGCCCCGTTTCTGCAGCGCATCAGGGATGTTTGCGAAAACGGGGAAACAAAGAACATGACGCATGTATTCTCTGCCATTCTCCGTAAAATGTCCGTATCCCCTATGTGCAGATTTCGTGACAGCCCCAACACCATCTTTCAAACCATAGCATGTAAAATCAACCCTTCTTCGTGGTATTGTTTCGTTAGAAGAGTCATCTATTTTGAGTAGGTTATATGTGTATATTTTATCTTTTTGTAAATCATTCGATCATAGTTTATTATATTGAATACCTAACCTTAATTTTAGGTTCTTTTCTGATTATTTCAAACAAACTATGGATCCACTGATGTCCGCAATAAAAGACATATATTTTCACTAAGGTAATTAAAAAACTACACAACTGTATTTCACAGTCCGTAAACTTAAATATTTCAAGCAGAAGCCACATCAGAAGGTCATGATTGCGGGCTATATTTTAGGTTCAGCTTTCTGCTATATAAAGCTCGCACGATCTAGCGTTTTTGTTAACTGATTAAAGTGTTATTTGGCTCTTGTGAAAAGAACCAATCATGTCTACACGCGATAGGTCGAAGCCTAATTGCTTCTAAGTACTTTTTGGTCGACTGAGAATCAGGGTAATATTTTTAGTGTTAAATATGGCTAAAATGTTTGTATAGCTATACGTTTGTATAGGCTACATGTTCGTATAGCTACATGTTTGTATAGCTGCATGTTTGTATAGCTACATGTTTATACTCGTATATCTACATATTTGTATAGCTACATGCTTGTCTATCTACATGTTTATGGTCCGTTTACTGTTGCTGTAGCTCAAATAAATGAACTAAAGACTTTAAAGCTAGTGACGCACTATTGACTATCAACGCGACCAAACAAAACGCTAAATCAAATCGCTTAATTTTCTTCTTATTAACACCCAACGCCTCGGGCGTGTGTTAATAATGTGAATTTGCTCACGGTAAATGAACATGTCGAGCACAATTATAAAACCCGACGTTTAAATTAAGTTACCAAAGTAAAGGACTACCAATGTCATTGTTTAAAAATAAACTTAGCAAATGGTTACTGACTCATTGTTTTATAACGTGAACGGGTAGTTTAAGCAGACACGACATTATTAATTTCATTTCTAACTAAAGTCAGGAGGTACGTTTATTAATATTCACTAGTCCGACACTTTGTGTAGTTATTGCGTTGATACTATTTATACATTAAAAACAATGTAATATCTGACATGTTATCTGCGAATAAAATTCTATTCCCTTCAGAAAATATAAACATACATTGTTTTTATTATAACATCGAAAAATATCCAATTATTGTATTTCTTTCACGAGCGGTTTGTTATTATATATATTTGCATATATCTTATGTGCACGTACACTATGCTCAAGCAATTTCTAGGCTCTGGTAGCAACTATTGGTATGCAACGTGGCAAACACCCAATACCTCGCAAGATCGCAAGCTATATTAATCCCTGTTCCGATGTGATTTAAACTGATTTTACACTTGCAATCTAAACGAATGTGTGTGAAAAATCACAGCAGGATTACTATGACTAATAGTCATTGACTATATTGAACATTCATTTCTGCTCGAAAGCTTCAGCTGGCATGGCTCTAGGAAATTGAATTGTATTTGTGTCCAAGAGGCGTGCGTGTGTTTACGGGAAAAATATAGAGATTCTATGTTTATGTTTTTTATGTGCTTATGTTCACCAATTTCTTCGTCAATCGTGGACAGATAAATATTTAAAAACAGTGTTTAAAAGCAATCAAAATATTACGAGTCTATGTTAAACAAAGGTAGGTGTTTGGTTAAAACAATCACTCGTAGCCAGTTTTAAAAGTTTGAATACTCTGAACCCGTTTCGGCTACATTCAGGTACCATAAGTGAGCAAAGTCGAGGGCAGAAAGTCGTACTTAAAAATAGGGTATTTATCAATTCATATAAACGGTCAGCATATGGAAGAGATTTTCTTCATCCGAATACCTAATTGAGTTTGCCAGCAGATAAAGTGAATTGACACGTCGCTAAAAATAACACTTCTAGCTCCTGCTCCCGTTTATACAAAGTAGCTTAGATGTTACTAGCGGTCCCGGCTTCGCACGCGTATCACTAAGTATAAAACAAAGCCGCTGTCTATCTGTCCCTAAGTATTCTTAGATCTTTAAAACTACGTAACGGATTTACATACGGTTTTTTAAAAGATGGGGTGATTCAAGGTAAAGGTTTTTATGTATAACATGCACCCGTACAAAACCAAGGCGGATCGATAGTTTAACAAAAAATATTACACATTAAAATTTTACATACCTGCACTTATATTATATTATTGAAGTTTTCGTAGGGATCCTTAAATATTTAAAAATAATTTAGACGTCGATACCGTATGATTCTAAAGAAAAAAAAAACTAAATGGAGCCTTTTCAATTCAAAGAAACAAACAATCAAACCTGCCCTCTTTATAATATTAGTATAGATTTACATTAGGTATGTAGTATAGATATATTCTTGACCTAGACCTAATCTCTGCAAAATTTCAGCAAGATCCATTCAGTTGTTTTCTTTATCCATACATTGTATCTTTACACACTGACACCGTAGTTGTAAGTTATATAATAATTTTGGATAAGATATTTTTATAAGTAATATGGCTTTTGCAGTGTTTTATCCAATTTTGGTTTATAACTCCCAATTTTAACACAAAGCTTGTGTATAACAAGTTTTACTCAACATGATTTCTTGCTTCCGCCTGCGGCTGGTCATAATTATTTCCTCAAACAAAGAAAACCTCAGAAATTTCTATTTTCTTCCCTGACTACGGATTTTACTTTTATTTCATTGATTTTTAATTTTTTCCTCTATGGGAAGAACGAATTCATGATGTGAAGAGTCTGTAATATTTTACTGAAGGTATGTTTTGGCGCTCATTAGGGGAGGCCTATGTGGACTGATGTAGGCTGATGATGATGTTTTGAAGTTTTTTCTGCTACCCCCAGATAGATCCCCGCAACACAACCACCAAACGTAATTTGATGTATTTTCAATTGCAATCGTTAATAAATTTATGGCACAACCCCGGTATCATTCTCTATTACAGAACAAAAATAATCATTAAAGTAAACATAGCTTAATAAATAATATGTAATGCTGGACAATCCATTCAGCACCATATATCCCCTAGCTAAGCAGTCCGCTTGTGTTATGGGTACTATAGTAGATATACTTAATATAATATTTAAATAGATAGATATTTTGACTATACATAGAAAACAACCAGAACACCTAGAACAAACATCTGCAGATCGTACAAACATTTTAACATACAACCGACAACAGATCCTCCGTATAACGAAGACGTTTGAAATAACCTATTACATTAAAATAACCAATATATTCCAACGTACGTAGGTAGCTTTTTTCATAACACATTAATTGCCATAGTAAAGTTAATAATGAGCCACGGCAAAGCCATTCCTTGCTATATTAAAAGACATAAACAGCCAACAAGTCCCTTGTTTAATATGACCGGATCGCGTTACCTTCGGAGATGTGGATGTGCGGCATGATTATGAAAATGAAACGATCCTATAAATCTGAATAGCACATTCTGAGCTTTCTGATTTCATGTATTATTTATATATTTTTATTCACACACTATAAGCTTTTCAGAACCGTTAACTCCTCATGCAGAGCGTCCGTCTGCAATGTAACAATCGAAATTCGGTGATTTATGATAATGCGTTGCTCGACTCCTGTTGAGCTACATTATGTTGTGGCAGGACCTTTTTAGGTCACATGCTGTAGGAACACACTTCATTATATTATTGTATACATTTTTAAGCTTTTTTTTAATTAACGTGTATCTATCGGTGTGTGCCAAATAAACGTATTTCTTTCTTTCTACATTTGTGTGCATTAACATACGGTGCCTCACTATCTAACGAGCAATAAAATATTTATTTTTTATTTATTTATAATTCTGTTCCTTTAACCTAATCAGAGACTCTACATCCTCAATCCTATTCTCTTACATCTATTGTTATTTCTACTTACTCTTATCTAACTTAACATTATCTATTATTTATTATATATCTCAATATATGAATGAATCATACCTAATGATTCATTCATATATTTGATCATTCATAAATTGATGGAAAATTGGAGCAGTTAACTTCCCTGTCCAGTTAGTTTTCATTTTCAACATCAACAGCTATGAAATGTTACAAACTGCTGAGTGTATACATTTACCAACATAAAGTTGTGTGCTGGGTGTTACGTAACACAGTAAACACGGTGAGCGTTCGTACAGGTACTATGGAAAAAGATGGCGTTTGCATGCGAATAGTACATTGTTACCCTAGGGTTGGAAGTAACTTATTTAGCCCCGAGACGTGGTTTGGAGCCCGAGCGTAGCTGAACGCCAATATTTCGAGGGACTAAATAAGTTACTTTCACCCGAGGTAAACGCTGTGCTTTTCATTACGAATACAAGTTAAAATGAAAACACAAGTTTGCTAAAGAAAAGATTTGTGAATTTTTATGTATAAATTCCCAGTTTTTTTCTCACTAACAACTTAGGTGAGGCTTCAAAGGTTTTTACTACTGCTTTAGCCTCTTTTCTTATGAAATCACGAGCAACCGAAGCCGGAGCCTTCGCACGGGTGCAATGTACAGTGCAGTGCGCGTCACATATAAGTACCCCCCTATCTCAATGTATGTGGGACTCAAAAGTTGTTATTTTTGGGAATTTCAGACTTTGAGTATTATGGAAGGGTTCGGCGATCCTGAAGAACGGCCTGATAAATTTTTGCTTGTGAAAAATTGTGACAAGTTACAAGGGAATTCGAAGTACTCGAAAATAGTTTGTATACAAGGGGGGTACTTAATTCTGACGCGCACTGTACAATGCTGTTACAAAAACTTTTATCTTGGATCACTCTATCTAAAAAAATACCGCATTAATCTTAAACAGAAACAAAGTAATCTACATGGATTGTTGCAGAGCCACCGCGGTTCCTCCCCCGCGATCCGCACGTTCGCCCCGGACGGGCGCACGCTCGAGGCCGGCGCCGGAGCCCCGCGCTCGCCCTCCCCCCTGCGCGCCGCCTCGCTGGACGTCCGAGCGGCTGCCGCTGATGCACGGCTCCTTGGCTTCACTCGCTGACTCACCGTCTTCGCCGAGGAACGTACCCCCAAGGTGTCTGTCCCCTCTACTGATGCCTCCGAGGTAACTAATTCTTGACGTCAATTTTTTTTATGCACGGGTCCTTGGCGTCTTTCGCAGATTCACCGTCTTTGCCGAGGAATGTTCCACGCGGTGTCTGTCCCCTCTACTGATGCCTCCGAGGTAACTAATTCTTGACATCCATAGATACGAAACTGACTGTACGACGATGCGGCCGGCACTAATTAGTATCTATAATATCTTAATTGCATAACAATAGATGTTTTTTAGCCGACGCAGCAAGGGGAATAATCCAGATTTTTTTAGCATGGGGAATAATCCAATTTAATTTTTAATTTGTACCTAATGTAAACATTGTTTTTTTTAACTTTTGTATTATTTTATTTTGTACACAATCTACGACGCACTGAATATTTTATCTGTTTTTCCATCCGATACAGACCGTAACGGCAATTTTGATTATGAATGTTAGTGGGTTAACTACTAACCTAGTTTGTGTTGGCAGAACACGCAACGTTTCATCCCTAACGAGTTCACATCATCAGGATGAGTGCGGCGCACGTCCGCTCGTATTTCACATTTCAGACTTCAATAACTTTATTTCTTTAGGCTTACAAAATAAGCACTCAGTCGAGTCAAATTTCACACTAGATTATTATAAAATAAGAAATAAGGTGCTATTGATTTTCTCTTCATGTGAAGGTAACACATTCACGATAACGCTATCCAATAATGTAAGCAATCAATATACTTAGTTTTTCTTACAAGTTCAGATCGCTTCTATGCGCACTGCTACACACATACATAAACTATGAAAATGTTATACAGAAAAGGTCAATATTAGTTACAATAGAAAATACCACGAAAATAAATAAAGGTACGCCTATAATGTAGCAGAGAATGTACGAAACTTTTATTCCGACT